>JAYJMH010025146.1:0-18464 GCA_036873815.1 Phacellophora camtschatica
TGCAGAGTATTATCTTATATGAAACTAAACATAGATATAGTCGTACGAAAAAGAATTCTGGAAAGTTTGTAATCAGTGTGTTGTCTTTTTTACTGAATCTCACTGAATATCAGAGGGGCTCTTATTCGATTTTTGTTTAGAAAAATTAGAGGGAGGGGCGTATTCGAGAGAGGGGCTTATTAAAAAAATCACCTTCGAGAGGGTGGCTTATTCGAGAGGGGGGGGGGGGCTTACTTGAATTATTAAGGTATCTCATATTATTATTCAAAACCCACAAAGAACTTCATCAGTACGCCAAGACTTGGGTGTTGTAGGCCATTTCACAGCCGCTCTGGAAGACGGGTTTTCGAAAAAGCAAAATTGTTGAAATGATAAACAAGAGCAGATTTTGTAACAATAGAGAAATCGACACACCAATTTCAAAGCGATTGGCCATTCAAGACAAAGCAAATCCTCTCAAGCGGAAAATCAAAACAAATAAAGCCATTGTTACAAAATCTGCTCTTATTGAAATGATAGCTTCAAAATATTAACGAAAAATAGATTGATTCAATACCTATCAAAAAGGCGATCATAAAAAGCAAATCTCGTTGAAGAACGGACGAATTATAATCTTTTAGGTAAACATATTTTTGACGTTATTAACAGTTCATAAATTTTGAGTAATTTCGTTTCAGAAAAGAGTTGTGTGGTCTTATTTTTATATCACATCAAACAAGCGATAAAAATTATCGCAAAACTCGTGTGGCTTTGATCAGCAAAGATTTAAAAAGCAAAACATTTCGTTAGTAAACGAGGTGGAAAGACAGATTTTTAGCAAGAAAACAGAAGATAAAATATAGGTTGGCTCAAAACAAGTCCCCCAAATTTGCACAGCTGTCGTGTGGGGAGCTTTAGTTGATAATAATTCTGTTTCGCTGGAATTTCATATAAGGGTCTTCAATTTATAATTTTTCACCTCAGTTAATAGTAACTACAATTTGATTAAATTTAATATAACTTACACCTTAGCATAAAGCATTTCGCTTCGAGAATGCTATTCGATATGGCAATCCCTCGATGTATTGAGTACGAAGTAAAATTTGTGATTTGGCACGAAATAGACTTGGGGTAAGTCTGTAATGATACCACAAATAGAAGATTTCAGGAGCTGCAATCGATAATGACCTTGAAAAAGATGTTAACGTTGACTTTCCTTTGTACAGCTTAGGTATTTATTGGTAGATTTTGGCGAAGAAGGTATCAAACTTTAAGTTGAAGCCTCTTACATCGAGGTAAAGCAATAACAAAATATCAAAACTAAAACTCCTCCAAAATTAAAACTCCTCCAAAGCAACCTTGCAAACGCGGGAAAATATTTTAGGCCACCCCTGTGGAAGAAAAAGCTCTAGAATTAGCTTTATGTACTTTTGAGTACTGATTACCAACCATGGGCGTTTTAAGTGCCTTAAATTTTGTTAGTCCAAGATTTGTCCAAGTGACAACTCAAAGAATCCAAGCTTTTGACAGTTTCTTTTCAAATTTTTCCCAAAAACCAAGTTTTGAGAGAAATAACATCACCAAAAGAGCATTAATCTTGACACAAAGATGGGAAAAGTTGAAAAGAAAATAATAAATTTTGAGAAAATAAAGGGTACCACAAGATTCTTGCCTTGGTCCAATTATGTTTTTAGTGTGGATACTGCCCGTTAATTCGGGCATTCTCTATCTCGAGCAGATTTCAATTTCCCGTAATTTTTAGATAGCAGCTGTCAGCGGTACTCTGTACTGAAAATCATAATAACAATATGCGCCCAAACAATACCTAATACAACGTATGGCAGCTCCTGCAAACAGTAAAACTACAAACGCTACAAAAGACAAACTATATAACAGTAATGGTTAAATTGAATATACTGAGCATAATGTAACAATTTGTGTGTGTGATTATTCAGGTTAGTTGGGTTAGAGACTAGATATAGCTTCTTTTCTATCTGTATTTGCCTGAAATTTAATTGAAGGCGGAAAAATGAATGAGCTTTAATCTCACGTGACTCTGGCTGAGCAGTTGAAAGTCTGTTGAAAATTTAATTACGAAACTCGTAACACAAAGCAAAAGGAAATAAGGTAAGATGAATGAGATTTTTCCACTCGCCCTCTGGTGACCTAAAAGAGCTTGATTTAGACAGGGCCAGTTTGTTATATATACAGTTGAACCTCCGCAAGTTTGAGGGGGCCCTTTTGCTATATATACAGTTAAACCTCCGTAACTCAAACTCACTTAACTTCATTTAACTTCATTTAACTTCACTTAACTTCACTTAACTTGAACATTCGTTAACTTCACTTAACTTGAAATTCGAACCATTTTGCAGATCTCTTGAAAGATTTCAGTACTGATTTGTCCTGAATAACTCAAATACCTCGCTAACTCAAACAAATTAGAATTTCTCTTCATGGTTCAAGTGACGGAGGCTCGACCGTACTTACATTTATAGAATTTAAAGTGACTTTTATTCACTCGATCCCCTGAAATTGGCAGCTGTTGACTGCGGGCCCCAGGGAAGTTTCCCATTTCCCCCCAATCTCCGTGGACCTGGGTTTAGATCACCAGATGACCTAAAAAATGACAAAAATTCAGTCTTTTTTGCACACCTGCGTATGATAATTAAAGCGAATTGCAAAAATGCTGTCAGCATCCCTTATCAGCCTTAAAAAAACTTTTCTGTGTCATTAAAATCAGCAATTTTAATGAGTTTAACAGACAGCTGCATTTGATGGTGCCTTCTTACATTCTTTGTAGTTTTGAAAACGATTTTTGCATATTTATAGCCTTTACAAAAGGCAAAGTAAATAGATTTTCTTTTGGGGAAATAGATCCATAAAATAAGGGACTTATGACAGAGGTAATCCAATAACCCATTACTTTGGAGATGTCAAGTCATAAGCCGGTCATCAGCTGTACAATCAATGGACAATGAAGAAAAGAGGCCACAAGAAAGTCCTATCAGTATAGAAACAAGATTTCAAACCAAAAGCTCGGTTCAGTAAATAACAATAGCTTCAGTCCTAATTGAGAAGCTTCAGGGGCAATTAAGCAGCTGAAAACATATTCTTCTTACTAAAAGGTGAGAAATAAGGAGCCTATTTCTCTTGTGAATTATCTACATCTTTATTCATCAAAATGAGTCAAAAACATCAGTAGAAACCGCATATAATATTATTTTTCCTTGCTATTTTTCGTGCAACGATGGTCTTATAATACCGACATTGCCAATCCAGTAATCGCATGACAATGGAACAATTCCATAATCGCATGACAATGGAACAATGACGGAATTCTAATTTTAACAAATCAAATTTTTATGTTTTGTCACGTGAATGTCATGTGATTCTTTTGTTTTGGTCGTTATGACAGCCACAATGTTTACGAAGCGATCCGATTTATTTTCTGGCTACGCCAGCAGTTATTAGTTACATGAGAAGCCCATTCCTTTTGTCCATTAGATGGGCAACAACAACAACGGCTGTTTTTTACCAGCAACAATGAAATGATAAAAAGTAGAAATATGAATGGGCAGCCAGGCGGAGGAAACGGAGGAAAACGGAGGAAAACGGAGGAAAAAGTAGGCCGCAACCCGCCTTGTGGTTGCTGTTAGTGTTTTGTGACTAACACTTTACATTGTTGTTGTTGTTTTGTGACTAACACTTTACATTCACTTCGCAAACAGCTCAGTCAGTACTTCACTGGAATGCAAGCTCACAAATATGGCACCAACATTTCCTCAAGTGACAGTTTTGTAGCCTTAAAATAATAACATAGTGCACACTGAATGCTTCAAAAGTCAAGATTCTTCTCGAACTCGTGCCCAGGGCTATTTCATAAAATACCTGGTACCTACCTGGCTGATATGCGTTTTCATTGGCTTATGAGAAACAGTAAGAATGGAAATCAACATTCGATTGAATCTCGAGAGGCTTATGAGAAACAATAAGCATGGAAATCAACATTGAACTGAATCTCACGAGATTGCAAAATTTGAATGTGAAAAACGGACAGCTATAGTAGAACTTGAAAAATGAATCCTTTTGATGAGGCATAAATTTACGATCTGACATAAATTTATGCAAAAATCTTCTGAAATACGAGGTACGAGGTTGGATCCCTCTTTGATTATAAATGTTTCTCTTATTCTACGTTTTGCGAATCTTTTCTAATAAAATCTTAAAATGAAACCTAGCGACAAAACATTAATTGTCAACAAGCGACGTTTATATGTCATCCTAACATCATTCTCAAGCTAATCTGTTTGAAAACAAATAGATGGTATAAATAGACAGATTGAAACAATAGCGTTATCCACATGGGGTGAGAATCCCCGATTCTAAGTTTAGTTGGAGAACAAATTTATAAATCAATTTAAACTTATATGCTTTTAGTGAAATAAAAAGTATGCTTCCAATATATCAAAACCTAAGTTAGACTTTGCAAAAAAAGATAACACCGTCAATTGAAAGATTGGACAACTAGTTTTCTCACAATGATTCATCAAACAGCAATAACTTTTAAGTCCACCCGGAATCCTCATCATGATCATATAAGCAAGTTATCCCTCGTTAAATTTCAAGAAATAAAGTTTCACAAAGTATGATTGAATTTTCAGATAACCTTGAAAATTAACCCAATTTTAGAAATCCTGATTTTTACGCAATAAAATCTAATCAAATGGCTGCGAAATTCATTCATTACGCAAATTGGATTCAAGATTACTGGTAAAAATTACCTTCTCTCTCATAATATTCCATATCAATATGGCAAATCGCAAAGAAAAGGAACGTCAAAATTTGCAAATACGTAATAATTATTTAAAAAGAGAGAACAAGCCAAAAGAATTGCAGAAGCTTACATGCAAAGTTTAGGATTATAGATTAACCATTACTTTTTCTTTACTTCAAGAGCATTTAATATGTTTGACTTGATAAGAGATGAAACCATCGGCTCAGCGTGCGAAACTCGATTTCTTTTCTAAAGTTTGCATTTCAAAACAACAGAAAATAAACAATGCGTCAATTTGGTCGAAAACGTTACCCGCCTTTGATAAACAATTTAGCTGTAATATCCTAACATTTGAAAAATATTTGAAGAAAATGCCGAGATTTTGGCGTAGCCTAACGATAAGATCAAGTAAAAATAATTCCATAGTACGCTGCGAGGATGCATCTGGAGTAGCGTATGGGGTTATCAAAATGTCTCCCCGTGCCACTGAATACTCATCACTCAAAATGCCACCCCGTGCCACGGAACATCTACCACGCTGCTCAAAGGGTCTCCCCACACTACTAAACATCCACCACGCTTCTCAAGATATCTCCGCACGCATAGAACATCCGCCACGTTACTCAAAATGCCTCCCCGATTTACTGAAGACTACACTGAAGATGCATCCCCGCACTACGGAGCATCCGCCACACTTCTTAAGGTGCTTCTCCCCACACTGCTGAACATTCGTCACTGCACCAAAGATGCGTCTTCACGCAACAAAACATACCCCTCCCGCCAATGTTACCGAACATCCCATGCTACTGGTCGTGTTGATTAAATAAATGAATTCAAAAACCCTTGACACATCGTGCAACCATTAAGTACCTTCCTGTGTATTGTTTCATAGTATGTTATGTGTAGATTTATTTTTCTCTGTAATGGCCCCGGGGTAGACGCTTTTTTTCTCCCCGTGGTATTGCCCTGGTATAATATTGTAAAGTAGTTTGAAAGTAGCGTAATTAGTATCGTGTAATTAGTATCGTAATAGTATCGAGTAGTAGAGTAATTAGTATCGTAATAGTATCGAGTAGTAGCGTAACTAGTATCGTGTAATTAGTATCGTAATAGTATCGAGTAGTAGCGTAACTAGTATCGTGTAATTAGTATCGTAATAGTATCGAGTGGTAGCGTAATTAGTATCGTGTCATTAGTATCGTAATAGTATCGAGTAGTAGCATAATTAGTATCATGTACTTAGTATCGTAATAGTATCGAGTAGTAGCATAATTAGTATCATGTACTTAGTATCGTAATAGTATCGAGTAGTATCGTAATTAGTATCGTGTACTTAGTATCGTAATAGTATCGAGTAGTATCGTGTACTTAGTATCGTAATAGTATCGAGTAGTATCGTAATTAGTATCGTGTACTTAGTATCGTGTAATTAGTATCGTAATAGTATCGAGTAGTAGCGTAAGTAGTATCGATTAATTAGTATCGTAATAGTATCGAGTGGTAGTGTAATTAGTATCGTTTAATTAGTATCGTAATAGTATCGAGTGGTAGTGTAATTAGTATCGTGTAATTAGTAACGAGACTTTAATACCCTTAATTGAATGTCCTTGCTATCAATTTTGTCCATAATATTGCTATTGTCTAATTATTGCTACGAATTAGTTGGATTATTATCATTACTATTGTAAAAACAAATTTAAAGAGAATGAATAAAAAACCGCCAGGGTCAAACCCAGGGGGGAGGGAACTTGCCAAGTTTAATGACAGATATGTGCAGAGTTGCTATTTCGAAAATACCTATAAACAAATGTTCTGTTGGATCTTTCAGACATAGAAAAACAATTTTCCAATTTTGAAGACCCAAAAAAATGTTAGCCATTTTGAAGACCAAAATAGAAATATCCTGAAGTTTTGGCAACCCAAAAAAATACTGAATCTTCAAACTTCTGCCCTAAAAAATACTCCGCACATACGTATTTAAAAATTGACAAGTTTCCCCTCTGGGTGGTAAAGAAAAATATGAAGAAAATGAATTGGTTACGTTTACCATATAATTTTTATCCAAAAAATTTAACAAAAAATACCTTAGATATTAAACTTTAGAAAATTTCTCGTTATGTTTTAATACATTAGAACGCTGCCAATCCAGGACACTATATTTAAAATTTAAAAAACGTAGTATTTAGGAGAAAAAAGCTTCGATATTGGTAAAGAACAATCTTTATAAGAAACGTCAGTCTGAGAGTTTGATCAATGCTTTTGATATCTGATAAACTGATTATGTTAAATGCCAAAAAGTATGTAAGCGTTGAGTTTAAAGATGTTTTTGGCAACGGTCGAAGGTAGCAAGTTTCAAACATTAAATCCAAAAACAAGAACAAAACCAGACTAACACGGAGGATAGCTGTTTTTATAAAGTAAAATACGTGTATTTTCTCTTCGGAAACATTTGACATCTGCATGAGGGAATTTGCATAAAACAAATCAACTAAACTTAAGAAGTGATTGCAAAACCGGCTGTTTAAACATTAATGAAACGATTTCTTAACGATCTGAAATCAAACATGCTAACACTGCAAACGAGGCAAAGACATGTGATGTATTCCCATATGACTAAGAGGCTAGCTTAAAAAGATTTGCAGACTACATTTAAATACGAGACGAATGTCATCTGGCGTTCAAACGAGCGAAGCTTACCACGGAAGCGGACCTAACATAGAAGTAAGCAGATTTTTATGAATGAGCGAAGTGAACGTGCAGAGTTTATACAAAACTTTAAACGAAGAAATATAGAAAGAAACAAAAAAGAACACATAACTATCTAAGGTATGATATAATGAGGTTTTAAAACTATTAATGGTATGATATAATGAGGGTTAAAGAATATGTTTAGAATATATTCTCATTTAAAAAATATCTGAAAAAGCATCCAAAGGCTTAGCAATAAAATATTTTATTTTTAAATACTTAATGAAAAATATCACCTTCACAATATCATATATTAAAATATATATCATATTTAGAACGGATTTCGAACTTTACCGTCAAAATTTCAATTCAATAGGCTCCTCGGAATTTTCAAAAACTATGCAAAATATTGAGATACTTATCATACAAGAATTAAAGCGGAGGGCTTTAAGGGAAGTTTTAAGGGAATCAGGGCAACGAAAAAATGAAAAACAGTTATGAAAAGAAATTAACAAGAGTACCATTATGCAGTGTATGCCGGTGAGTGTGCCAACTAAGAAAAGGCAAAATTCCCATACTGCCATCTTATTTCAACCAAGATCAATTTTTTTCAGGAAATTTCTGTTTCTTCTTGCTCGACCCTACTCCCCGAATGATCACCAACTGAGTACACATATTTAAGATTAATATATTTATCATTGTATCTGCGTTATTTAGAAAGCATTTTCGAAAGGTAAATAACTTATTTTCATTTGAGCATAACAAACAAGAAAATAACTTTCCGTTGTGTAAAAAGTTCCTTCAAACGTGATCATCACTAGGTGATATCAAATATCTATAAAATAGCTTTTTAGGGCGCGGTTTTGAGGAGCATTTGCTAAATTGAGCAAAGACACACTTAGAATGGGGGCATCCATTAACTGCGTACACCCCATTTGGTACGTCTTGGTACGTGCAAAAGCGTGCAAAGAAGAATATTTTAAACACCCCTCTCCCTGCTATCAATTATTTTAATAAATTTTAATAAAATGAAAGGAAAGGAAACCAGTATTGCTAATTATATTTCATATAATTTCGAAGGGTCTCCGAGTTGAATTCAATTGCCATCATTTTTAAACAGTTCACTTTATCTAAAATACAGAGCGTTGTTTTTCAAGACAAAAATGTGACACTTTCATTGATTCTAGAAATCACTGTTTTCAAGGTTCAGAAATCATTATTCACACAGGTTGTAAGAAAAAAATATTGCTACCATTTGAAAGTAGGAGGGAGTTTTATCACTGTCGTTAACCATAGAACTTGCCTCGAGGCTTGTCAGCACTATTCCTAGATATATGACAAATAATAATTGCACATTTTGGTATTGAAAAGTTTTTTGAAATGTGCATTTTAAGAACGAATAATATTTGTCATGTATCTGGGGACAGCTCGCGTTGGTTAAGTCTCTGTGATCAACCGCTCACCCTAAAAACGTTGGTGTTTCCGAAGTCCATCATTTGCCAAAATTAAAGTAAAACATTTTCTTCTGAACGACGTATTTGCAGGCTTCTAAAAAGCAGTTAAAAAAATGAGAAAGTTTTTCTACTCTCTTTTTAATGGAATGATTTACAACCCATATGTAAATCTTTGCTTTTTGTACTTTAGGAATTTACATTTTAAAGATTTGTTGTGGTGCCATATCTTTTGACATCAACAAGCCGCACAAATAAAAAGAAACTAAATTCACGAAACCAAAAACAATGGTAGAAACATTCTTTTAGTCAGAAGCAAACAAAAATACCGTAAATAAATAATTGTTGGTTTGCTGTTGTGAACACAAATTTTTTTACATTTCAAAATTTTCTCAGCAAAATAATTCAAATGAGGTTTTTGCACGTGGAATGGCGAGGCGTACGCGGATACCTAGTTCTATATTAAAAGTTTCACCCCGGAAAGGGTCACACGCGCATTGCCAAACAATTTAAAATATCATATTTTCAGGAGGTAAATGCGAACAGAACTTTATCTCAACTTCAAAGATACCACCACAAGTTCATCATTAGACTTCGGTTGGCTTGCATGTGATACCCCCGGCAGAATGAAACTAAGTTAGGGTTTACCAGTTAACTAGAAATAGTTCCGGGCGTGAGATGGTAGACATTTTTAGTTTGCATCAAGCCTTCTCGTTATTTGTTATTTTAAAAGTAACAACAAAGGTTACTTTACTTTATTATGGATACCTTTCTTGATAGAGTGGCTATTTTACTTCATGGAGTGGATACTTTTACCTGGTAGATTGGTCATTTTATGGAATGGCTATTTTATTTTATAGAGTGGCTACGTTACTTTATAGAGTGGTCACTTTATTTTATAGAGTGGATACATTTGTTGATAGAGTGGATACTAACCTTTTAGATTGGTCACTTTGCTTCATAGAGTGGTCACTTTACTTCATAGAGCGGCTACTTTACTTCATAGAGTGGATATCTTACTTCATAGAGTGGATTGAAAATGTTACTTCTTAGAGTGGTCGCTTCGCAGTGATCCAGATTTGAGAAATTATGGAATAAATAGAAAAGAAATGAAGCTTCTGAAATTAGACGCCTCTTGCATTTCATCACCAAAAACAACACCAATAAGGGCCCCGGCGAAATGAGGGCCAAATATTATGGTCTTTCTTTTAGCATATGTTTCAATTCATTCTCATTCAAATATTTTTCATGCCACGGTTGAAGCAAGAAGAAAAAGAGCATGATCCCGAGAAATTTTGAATTCTAAATCAAAGAGGGGAAAGTCCAGTCGCTTTCGTGTTCACGTTTCCTTTTGTTTATTCTACAACAAATGTTTTATTTTTTAAATTAGACAGATTCTACACAAGTAATTATTGTTACTGGAATCTGCTGTAGTATTTCTGTATTTACAAAACTTTGCTTTTATGCTGATAATCGTGTTTATAAAACAGGGTATTATTGTTTATAAGTCCATACATTTATTAAAAATTGAAACTGACAAATTTGATAAAAGTTTACTTATCTCGGAGCATAATCTAGAAATTCATTCGCTCAGTCCAAAATCAATTGAGGAATTGACACTGTTTGAATTGAATTGAACTGAATTGAGTGATGATTAAAAGTAGTGAATTTAATTAACGCTGCTGTTTGATACAAATATAGAATGAACTACTGAGCTGAAATCCTTTTTCTAATTTTCATAAAACAATGTTCTTAGGAAATGAGTAGAAACTGCAGTATAAATATTGACATTTACATGCTTAAATGTAGCTACACTGCAACATGTCGTCTGCCCGTCGATCCAAATAGCTGGAGGCTACACTACAACATTACTGTGTCGAAAACTGGTCTAGTCTGGCGCAGGTAAAATTCAGCTGAAAACAAAACGGACCAAAATGCTCTAAAATTGTGTTTCAGAACTACTTGTTACCCAGGGATGCATTTACCACCGATAAGTACGGGTAAGTAACCGCCCAAACACTTTTTTAAACCCTGCCAGGTGAACCCCCAAAAAGCTATCTCCGTTTGCAGTGCTGTAGATCAAAATCTTTGAGGCTACAAATCTAAAATTGTGCTCAAAAGCACAATTAACATATCATTATTAAATGATCTGCAAAAACGTTTACTTGTGTCCAAAATTTAAAATTTAAATTGCCTTAATCCGTGAGCTTTTGTGTCAAATTGTCAATTATTTCCAGTCCATGTTGTGAAATAAAAACAACCTGCTTGCTTTAATGGCGATTTGTAAGTTCAAAATTCGAAACATTTCACTCATCAAACTGCGAAGTCGGCACTGGAGCAACCAGGTTGTTTTAATGTAAAAGGGTGGACTAGAAATGAATGGCGTTCCTTCAAATTCACTCAAAAGCTCACGAATGAGGGCAATTTTGAGTTCCAGTATAGCTGCCCATTTGTAGCAATATTTGAACCTTGCACGTCTATATTTAAACTGCTACATTTACATTTAAAAGTTGCATATTTACATCTATACCATGAACAGTTACATTTAAACAAATATATTCCCATAAACAAATATATCCTACATTTATATCTAATCTTTCTGCATTCATTTCTAAACTTTTCTACATTTAAACTTTCCTGGGACTGAGCGCGGTCCGTATTAAATACGAGGCAAGTTCAGTTTTGGCGGGAAGGCTCCCGCCTTGTAGTTAACGCAAAACAAAATTGAAAAAGACCAGGACCGGATTCCTGAATGCGGTTCTGGTGAATACCATAACAAATTAACCCAAAAAATAAGAGGAAAGGCACGTTTTCATGCCAAATATGGCCAGGGCGGGGTCAGAAATCAGAAATATTCGGAGTGTAAAAAATGAGAACGTTGCCATAACGTAATGTCGTTGTCACCCAACAAAGTGAATAATCGAAAACCTGGAAGAAAAACTTTTTCATATTGCCCAAGAAAGTCACAAAAACCAGTGGATATTAAACAGTAAGAATCACGGGATTTGGGAAAAGTAAAGATCAATTTTATTACTTTGTAATTTTTTTGGTCTACCTGTCTTACATATATTTAGGCTAGCTAAAAGTTGGTCTCCGAAATTCAAGACGCCACCATCCATATTTGAAGGTTTGAACATGTTTCCCGCCAAATTTGAGCTAGCCTTGTATACGGACCGCGCTCAGTCCCAGGAAGTTTAAATATAAATGCAGGAAAGTTTAAATGTAGAAAGGTTTAAAAATGAATGAAGAAAGTTTAAATATAAATGTAGGAAATCTTACTTTACTTTGGTTTAAATGTAAATGTTCATGGTATAAATGAAATATGCAACATTCAAATCTAAATGTATCAGTTTAATATTAACGTGCAATGTTTAAATATTGCTACAAATGGGCAGCCATATTCCAGTTTTGGACAGGTAAACGTGATTGTAGATGACTGGATGATACCCCAAATTTTAAGTTTGCCCTTTGGACGTCTTTTTGAGCACAATTTGGGATATGTAGTCTCAAGGATTTCGAGCAACATCCCTGCAAACAGGTTTTTTGGGTTATTAGGTGGATTTTTTACCCTACAAACATACCCCATCTTTCCGGGCTATCTCTGGTATTCTGTTCGGTTGATGCCAACATCAGCTAAGTGGAATTCTATCAGTTATCAGTCAAAGAAGGTAATAGAAAGCATAGCAACATGTAACCTTTTATGTGATCAAAAATATTACTAGAGTTCTTTTGGGTAGGGTCATCCTGGCAAGCAAAATTTCTTTGAACGGCACGTTATTTGTTGGTGGCGTCATTCATTCTAAAAACAATGAATCTGAAACGATTGATTTTTAATTTCGGGTATACGGATGATCCTACCCAGCTTGTTTGCATGCAGTGCGGATCATCCTACCACAAATATGATGTTAGCGTAAAGACCGGATGATTCGGGTACTCAAAGTCAGAGCGGTCTTCGGGGCTTCCTTGAGAAGGGAACCCAGAAAGATAACAGAGGCGGATTATCCTACCATTATGATGCGCTCCTTCCTCTTCAAAACAGGTCCTCGGATTCACTTCGTGTAGGTACCACTTTTTGTAAAATCTCTGGAAATGAAGCTAAATAAATACACTGTTTCCCAAAACGAAATATCTTGGAGGATAGTAGAGCAACAGCGTATTTTGCTTCATTTTCATCTCCTCTAAGTTACAGACCAGGAACTACGGACGGACCAGGAATTAGAAACCTCTTGGAAGAGAGCACTGCTTCTCAATAAAAGGTGTTTTTGCTTCCCTCTAATCTGGAAAGAAAGAAAGACTGGGAAACAATCACTGAATTTCATGAATTGTTTATAAGATCGCCTCAACAGATGTCTTTGTGTGAACTTTTCTATCAATCATTTTAACGAATGAATGCAAATCGAAAATTGTGCATCAAAAATTCCAAATAATCGTTATTCTGAAACTGTTGACGAGTTCCATTTGATACCATTTACTGCATGTGGCAGCATAATGAATGGAAAAAATGCCACGCAACACTTGAAACATAAAAAATGAAAAAGGAATTTTGGATTAAATTCTCGCCATCTCTTTTCCCGTGTGTTTAAGTAAGAAGGTTAATATATAGATGGGCCGGTAAAAGGCAACCCAAAAACCCCCTTTTTAGCTACTATATTTTCGGGTAGGGGGTATCTCATTCCCAGTACTCTCTTCGAAAGAAAAATGTAATTGGATAAATAAAAACTAGGATAGACAAGTTTAAAGATAGCTTCCATCGTCACTGTTCGTTTTAACGGAAAAAGGCTAAGTCTTTGGCTGATTTCAAGAAATTACTGTTTTCAAAAATCCACCATCCTCCCCCAAAATCAGTGTTTGGCATCCATAACCAAGAAGGTTTATCCTACTTAACTCGATTAATGGTTGGTTTCATCAAGTTAAACACTGGACAGCTGATTTAGCCGTATGTAGGGTTTGGAGTTATAAATTCTGAGCAATCGCAAATTGGATTTGAACCCAATCAATCGTAAAGAGAATGCCACATTACAAAGTTGTTTTAATTCCACCAATTTCTTGTCTAGAACTTTCGAAACTTCTCCTTTATGTTCACAGCACGAGCTTTTGAAAGAGTAAAGTTTACATATTATTCCCACTTCGATTTCTCCCATTCCACCTGTCCTGCATTCTCTGTGTTCTATTTTTGTCATAGGTGGTCACAGAAGTCTATCCCTAAAGCTGGAGCTATGGTGCAGCCAGCCATTAATTTCTGAAATATGAAACTAAACGTTTTGACAAATATATGATCCATGCCTTCTAAAACTCCAAATATACCTTATCTTTTTATTTACCAATGTTTTTATTGATTAAAAATTCCAACAGTGATTTTAACAGACATAGTTTTTGTTTTGGGGAATGTCCACGTTATCCGATATGAAAAAGAGGCTGTTCAAAAATGCTGATTAAGGTGGATCTTCTTGAAGGAGCATATCGTTTTTTGTGTTACACGCATTTTTTTTACAAGAAACTCAGCTCGAGACCTTGCAGTTAGTTTATGATTTTGGCAAATTGCTTGCTATCTGGAAGTCTCAAAGGGAATGCAAATTTGTTTGAGATATCGAGGTTTCAAAATAAACATAGTCATCTCAATACAGAAAGCCCTCAAGGGATATAAAAAACAGTTTTTTGAGTTACCATGCGAATTCAAGTTACCGTATTATTTTAATAGGATTTATATTAATGTAACAGCGGCGACTTTTGCTACAATGGTGAAATTAACACACTGGTTTCAAAGCGAATATCCCTCGAGAATAAAGCGAAACTCTCTTCGCTTTATTCTCGATTGCAAAATTGTTTGTTATGGTTTTCCAGTTGAGAGAGTTTCGCGTTGTTCTCGAGGGATAATAGCTTTGAAACTAGTGTGTCAATTTCACTATTGTTATAAAACTCTTATGTTAATTAAAAAACTGTTTTGTATATCCCTTGAGAGCTTTCTATCTTCATATAGCGTTGTTAATATCAAAAAAATGATATCTCGAAAAAAAAATTATTCCCTTAGTGAGTTCGAAAAAGCGAAGTTCAAAGTAAATGCGGTGGATGTATAACTCTCGGGTTTCATCTGCACAACGTCATGAACAGCTTATGGAGACAAAAATTGAAATCCTAGTTTAGTAACAGAATGCATTTATATCCTGGCAAAATAAACTGATTTAATGCCTCGCAATAAAAATTAGCCAAGAACTAAATATTTGGTTTTCCCACATCTAAATATTTGGTAATTCGTGTACCACAACAGATAACAGGGATCGCACTGCTTTACGAAAACGCAAGACTAGTATCTTTCAATGATAATTTCACTAACCAGTGGCTTTAATTTGATGGAGTTGGTAATCATCATTATCACAATAAAAGACATGACTAACGGTACTGGTGATAACAAAAACATTATCTACAAAAATAACATACTATTTATTGAATAATTTTGGTATCTGGGTATCATTCAGTTTTGTGGGACTCTGACTGATCCCTCTGAAGAACAGATTAAACGCAGTTCGACGCAGCCAAGCAAATCAAAATCGACAAAATCTGAAAGTGTATATCTCTTTGTAAATTTTGATCTGATTCAGTGCACTCATAGATGTGAATTCTATACCTTCCAATCGCAAATTACACGAAACATTCCAGCTCGTTTATGCGAGATTCCGCTCTACAAAACCAGTGAAGTGTTTTAATTGTGTGCATGAGTCATTGTAAGAGTATGCGTAAGAAGTTGTAGGCCCAAGCGTGTCTGTGAAGTTCTGCAATTGTGTAAGTGGAGGGTTGCAAGCGTGGATGCCAAGCGACATTGTTGTAAAAGTCTGCGTAGTAAATTGTACGTGAAGTGTTATAAGCGCATTTGCAAAGCTCTGAAATTATGAACACGAGTTGTAAGTGTAAGGGTAACATTTTATGTGAAGTGTTGTAATTGCATGATTGAGTTGTCAGCGCGTGCATACCTTTTTGTAAGCGTAAACGTAATAAAAATATAATATGCTAACTCCTGGATTTTTTTTCGTAGAAAATGAAAACTTCAATAGAAATCTTCGTCACAATTCTGATAGCTGCAATGGTTCTTGAACAATCATTCGCTTTCGTGAGAGTAGGCCGCACAGCCGCTAGTAAGATCAACAAAAGGAACTGGGACGATATGGAAGAAGATATGTCTTTAAACAAAGGCCAAAACAGAGATAGCATCCTCAAACAAAGGGTCGTAAGGAAATTGACCTGGATTAAGAAAATGATTGACAACGAAGACAACGGCGATGCAGAGCTGTACTTGTTGGTGGCAAAACAGAGAAGTAAGCGACATGCAGAAAAGAAATTTAGGTCTTTTGATTCAGAAAATAAACTGTAAAGCCTCTTGATTTGAGCTTCATATCGAGAACCAAACTTAAACTTCAATTTGCTGAAAATTAGAGAAAACCGTGAATCCGAATTATTCAATCCAGAAAACTAAATTGATTAAATAAAGTAGCTATATATAGTAGCAGACAAAGAAGCCTTTAGTAGAAGATAAATATAAAGATAATTTCTTTATCACTTCATTGTCATTTCTTATTGCTATGATCACTCCTTGTGTTTACTGATATAATGATCTGCCTCACAAGAATTTAGCTTCAAGTCATGCATTTCTCAAAACAAAACTGTTAGAACCTGGTTAAACTTCACGCTTTTTATGTGCCGAACCTAATTGTTCAATAAAGTACACGAGAAGAGCGACATATAACCTAATTAAGTTTGGCAGTTTTGATTTTGAGCGGCAACGGATTGGGAGTGACAGATTTGTGGGACTTTGAAGAAAAACTCGAGTTCCAGTTAAACGTCCTTCTTCTCACTCATATGCCAATCCTATTTTCATACTTATTTTGTCCATAGCAGTTACAATTTGGCTCGACATATTGGACTCAACATTGATCTCAAATTCTTGCCGATGTTGCACTGAAGTCGAACCTAACGATATTAGATTCGGAACATGAGGTATACCCTGAGCCTTATTTGGTTCAATACGCATCACTACAGGTATCAAAAAGAGGTACCAAAAAGAAGTACCAAAAAGAGGTATCAAAAAGTGGTATCAAAAAGTGGTATCAAAAGAGGTATCAAAAAGAGGTATCAAAAAGAGGTATCAAAAAGTACCATTTGCAATATGAAGACGCAAATAATACAGAACAGAGCATTGCATACCTCGTTCGCCAATCTCGTGTTGGACTTAGTTTTCTTGGTTTTTGCCAACTTTCTATCCTTTCTTTCTTTCGGAATTTTTACAACAGAGTAATAAGAACACTGCAGGAACTTGTGTGCAATCGGATCGCAGCCTGCTTGAAATGGCTGCTAGACAACAAGCTACGATCAACAAGGAGAGGTCTTGTAACAATAGTGAAATCGACTCGCCAATTTGACAGCCATTAGCCATCCAAGACAATCGCGAATTCTTTCAAGCAAAAAATCAAAACATGGCTTTGTTTGTTCTCATTTTCTGCTTGGGAGAATTCACGTTGTCTTCGACGGCTAATCGCTTTGAAATTGGCGTGTCAATTTCACTATTGTCACGAAATCTGCCCTTGTTGCTACCATCCAATTAAACCCACCTCAAGGATTCGTAAAAATATTCTTGGACATAGATCTCACGTTTCCTTTCAGAAAAGCAGGGCACAGTTTCTTTTTAAATTCACACAAAAACCTAATTTTAATTTTAAATTCAAGCGAGAAAAAAAACTAACAAAGTAACAAACCTTTAACGAAGTAGATGTCTCGTAACAGCGCTTGCGCAACTCTTCTTCCGCTTCGTTTGGCACTAAAAGAAAACAGGATGAAAGGTAAAAATGGCGAAACAAAATTTGGTGTCACAAAACATTTGCTGAGTAGAATTAGAAATTTGCCGATAAATAGTAAGCCCCGCTTTGCCGACGGAATTGCCAGATAAAATGAAATTGCCGACTAAATACCGTCTTACATTTCCAATGGGTGTCACATACCCTACACCTCCCCATGAGGCCGATCCTGGCTACGTTCGTTTGGTTTCAGTTTACCAAAGAAAATATCTTTCTCATTCGATATTATTTTATTTGAAACATCGTTGAATCAAAAAGGGTGTTATTATCAAAATCTATCAAAATTTAAAGATATTTCATTTTTGATTCTTGAATTGGATTCCGCAAGCAAAGGTTAGTAACAGTAACTGATGGCACAAAGCATGATTTTTGTCGTCAATCTTGCAAAATTTCTAAAAAAATCTATCGGTGCCGCTATTTTGTTTAGTTTTACTTCTGTAACATGCGACTTTTGTTTTTCTTGCTTGGTTCCTGTCTGGTTTCTTAATACTTTGGCAAGTTAGAAAGAGTTAGGCTGAAGTGTGCTGCCAATAATGTGATCAAAACGTCATAGCAATACTACCCTGTTATCGAAATGATTTCCATAGTTTCCATGCACTGTATTGTTTCAAAAGTAAGCTATTTTAAAAGTAAGTGAGTAAGTGAGTGAGTTAGTGAGTGAGTTATCGTATTTAACGTGCCTAGCCCGCGAAAGTCTCGAGATGACTTGTTTCCAGCAGGGGACACGGG
>JAYJMH010025157.1:0-18462 GCA_036873815.1 Phacellophora camtschatica
GGAAAAAATTTCAGCTTATGAAGGGAGAAATTCGAATTTCAAAATCAGCATCTTTACAGGTGAAATTGTTCCAAATCTAGGTCTACTTAAAAATGCAATAACTTTTCATTCTGCACTAGCTTGCACATGCCCTTTGGAAACAATGCTCACCGATGCTCTACTTTAGTTTGAAAAAGGTTTTGAAGACTCACTGTTGGGAATTTTTTTTGGCTCCGTAAACCCCACAATTTGTGTGTTTTTCGCCATTTTGAGTGATAAAATGGCAATATTTTTGAATATCAAATAAATTTTTGAAAGCATTAACAGTTTAGGAATGAAAAACGTTTAGCAATTTTGTGATTGCAAACCATTGTTTAAAAAAATAAATTCCGAAATCTGTCGCATGTCTACGGAGAAATTCAAATTTCAAAATCAGCATCTTCACAGGTGAAATCGTCCCCAGTGCAGGCCTTCTTAAAAATGCAATAACTTTTTTTCTGCACTAATTTGCACACGCCGTTTGGAAAAATACTCCAAAGACGTTCTACTTTAGTCTGATAAAGGTCTTCAAGAGTCAGTTTTTGTCAGATTTTTTGTTTGCACAATAAACCCCAAAATGTTATTATTTTTCGCCATCTTGAATGGTAAAATGGCAATATTTTTAAATATGATTTTAATTGTTGAAAACATTTACATTTTTGGGAATAAAATACTTCAGCTACTGTCCGATAGGAACCGTTGTTTTGAAGAAAAAAATTTCTAAAATCGGTCGCATGTGAACGGAGAAATCAAAATTTCAAAAACTTTCGAAAGCTATTACTCGGCCTTTACAAATCTGATTTCAAATATACTTTCAATTCCAAATAGCTCAGCCTCTTGTATTTAATTGTGGGTAATTTTTTTTATAATATTAAAATCTTAATTTTTCAAATTTATTCCACAATTTCTAAAGAGCTGGATCACAGTGCGGCTAGATAACGCGAACATATAGGAAATAAATCCATCGATGAACATCGTTCCTTTGGGAATAATTGTGAAAGAATAAAATAAGAATAAAATCAGTCCTTTGGGAAAGTAGAGTGTTGGAGAAAAGAATCAATGAGCATCATCGTTCCCTTGGCGATAGTTGTAAAAGAATGAAAGTAGAAAAATCAGTCCTTTGGGAAACTAAAGTGAAAAAAAAGAACTAATAATAGTTCTTGGCATAGGCAAAGAATAGAAATAGAAAAAATATGTCATTTAAGGTCACTCTTTAGGAATAAAAATACAATTTTGTAACACGTAAAAACAGGTAAAATTTATTATATGACTTTTCACATTTTTGTGATCTTCCACATCTTTCTGGTTTCCATATGCGTGACAAGAAATTATATTTAAAATGTCTTGAGAAATAGGTACTTTTTCGTACTTTTTAACTTTAACACCACAAATGCATTGTTTAAAATGTATTTATTCAACGAAAATATACATTATCCCATTCATTTGGAGTTTCTCTTTGAATTTCATGGTTCTTTTTTCGTTGTAGAAATTTCGATTTCTTGGTTCTGTTCGTTTTGTTGCAAGGTTACGAAATTCTTGCGACTTCTTCGAAATTGTTGCTAAGGTCTTCTACGAATAATTTCGGGATATTCCTTCGTCAGTACATGTGCCTCTATAGCTCAGTGGTTAGAGCACTGGTCTTGTAAACCAGGGGTCGAGAGTTCAAGTCTCTCTAGGGGCTTTTTTGGGATTGAATTTTAAAAATCTTTTTTTGCTTGTGATTTTATTTGGTTTTTTATTTATTTGGTTTTTTAACTATTGTCAGTGTTTCTTCGCTTATTTTTGCAACGAATTAAAATTCCGAATGTATCAAAAAACAAGCAAAAATCACAAAGATGAAAGTTATTTCTTTTTGAAAATAATCTTATTTTTGAAATTTATTAGAAATAAAAATTAGAAGTTGTTGCTTCAAAGTATTTTTAATTTTTTTGTTTTCTTTTAATTTCTACTCTATATTGGCGACAAATTTTTATCAAAACTGAAATAGCATTTTTCAGCGATTAAATTATTAAATTTCGTCGTTAGTGTGGAAACATTTTTGCCATGAAAATAGCAGCAACAAACTTTTGAACCCCTTTCCTTTATTGCTTTCAACGAAAGTCTCAAGTGTTAGACCCCCCCCCTCCCCCCCTGTGAGAAACTTTCATCATCATCACACTGTACGGGTTTTTTTTAAATAAGAAATCTTGCTGATGAAAGTTTCTTAATTTTGGACCATTTTAACCAAAAAAAGTCCGTTTAATTTTCTTTCCGAAAAAAATGTTTTTCAACAAAATATTTTAAAAAACTGGGTATCTGTTGTACAGGATAAAAAGTTGCATACAATATTCACTGAATTAATCATCTAACATCAATGTCCACTCCACTAATATCAGTAAGGATTATGTTATCTTTGCTAAGAAATTCAAAAGTTTCTTAACGATTTTACATTCACTATTAAAAGTTTCTTAAATTTTCGTGGGCTTCACCGGTGAGTTTCTTGTAAAGAGTTCCTTATCTTCAAAAACGTGTATACCTACTCTCGAGTACCGAACAATCGCCCCCCCCCCGCTTATTAATTTTTGAAAGATTTTCTAACCCCCCCCCCCATTTTTATTCCAACCCCCCTTTTATTAATTCTTGGAAAATAGAAATGATAGTGAACATAATTTTTTAATAGTTCCTGCTAAGCAAATGCACTTACTGTATTTATTAACTTTATTCTCTTTTGTTTGTCTCAATTTTTCCAACCCCCCGATTATTAATATATTGAACTATTTCCAACCCCCCCTCCCCGATTATTTCCAACCCCCCCTCCCCCGAAAAGAAAATTATGAGAATGCTCTATGCAGGAAATTTGGATGCCAAGAAGAAAATATAAAACATTTTTGGGAGTGCCGAAAATTTATAGAAAAAATTGGAAAAATTGAAGATATATTGAAAAATAATCCAAAACACTAATAAAAATTAAGAAAATGATTGACATATTTCTGTCATAGCACCAAATTAATGTACATAAATTCACACCTGTGCTACTGCTTCAAAATTCAATTTCAATCCTTATGAAGTGATTTTTATTTTTCGAGTATATTATAGCTGCTCCGAAATGGAGAGTACGTTATGTTATTATTATTATTCGGTCCCTCATTTAAATCTTTATTAAGTCCCTCATTTAAAATATAACTTAAATGCTTAGAAATTTCACGAGAATTTGAATCGCAATGCCCAATCAATGGTTAAATGTTGTTGTTTTTATTTCAGGCAAGAGTTTTACCGAACGAGCGAACAATTCGTTTACATTATGCAAACTGCAAGGCATACAATGCAGATTTTGATGGTGATGAAATGAATGCACATTTTCCTCAAAATGAATTAGGAAGATCAGAAGCTTACAATCTAGGTAAAGTTTAATTATTGAAATTAATTAA
This sequence comes from Phacellophora camtschatica, assembly GCA_036873815.1. Taxonomy (NCBI): domain Eukaryota; kingdom Metazoa; phylum Cnidaria; class Scyphozoa; order Semaeostomeae; family Ulmaridae; genus Phacellophora; species Phacellophora camtschatica. Next base: position 3,426 of record JAYJMH010025157.1, read on the forward strand.
TATAATTTTAATAATTAAAAAATTAAAATTAATATAATTTAATAAATTAAAATTAGAGTTACTTTATTCGTTTTTCAAGAAACTGATCTGTAAAGAACTACAAGCTTATTTTTTGGTAATATTTTACAAAATATATCTGAAAATTAATTGGAAAAGTTTTAATTTAAATGATGGAAATCATTTCTAATAGCAGAAGTGTATTGGTATGACCTTTCTATTGCATTATTGGCAGCACGCATCAGCCCAACTCTACATAAATTCCCAAAATATTTTTTTTAAACATTAAAAAAAAAATTATAACATTTTTGCGTTAGAAAGGTGTGAAATCCATTTTTATTAACGACACAGAATTTTTCTTTTCACAAAATCTGCTCTTACTGCGAACCAATGGTGTAAATGAAAGCCGTAATGATTTGGACAATGCGAACCCTAAGGAATATCTTTTTGTGCAAGATTAAAGTAATTGTTAATTTCTCAACTCTCATCTGAATTCTCTCGAGCTAAAAAGCAAACCGATAGCCTGAGTAAATGTTCCAGATGGATTTAAATAGCGCAAAGTCAAAAAAATATTTTGTTCGGTGCAGGAACAAAATCATTGTTAAACTCTCACCTGGATTGTTTGGGCTTCGCGTTATATTTTTGGCACGTAAATTGATATCAATTATATCATAATTTCAGTGAGTACCAACTTTCAATACCTTGGGCCTAAAGATGGAAAACCTCTGAGTGGTTTAATTCAAGATCATGTGGTATCTGGTGTGTCAATGACCAGTCGTGGCGTTTTGCTGCCAAAGTAAATATTTTTTTTATTTTTTAGTACTGCAGAACCTTCAAATTACGAAGGTTCAAATTACAAATTGTATTTTTATTTTACGAACCATCGCCATGACGAAAATGTATAAGTACCTGTTTTTATAAAAATATTTTGTTGAATAATCGTAATGAATACAGCGAAAATAACTATGTTTGGAAACAATTTTTTAATCATTTTTGTTGTTAAAAAAGTTATTTTAAAAGAAAAAGTTTTACCTCAGTTTTCTGGCATGACGGTCAAATCTTGATTCCGATGACAGGTTACATCAAAAGGCAGTTTTTTCAGAAATTTAGAAAGATATTTTAAAGGAAACTTAGAAGGAAATTTTGAAGGAAATTTAGAAAGAAATTTTAAAGGAAGTTTAGAAGAAAATTTTAATGGAAATTTAAAAGGATATTTTAAAGGAAATTTAGAACGAAATTTGGAAGGATATTTTAAAGGAAATTTAGAACGAAATTTAGAACGAAATTTTAAAGGTTTTTTGGACCAAAGTATACGTGTTGGTGTTAAAGTGTTTTTCCGTGAGACGTAATCGGCTCTAAATTTCATTGATTAAATATTTTTACTGATGAAGGGTAGTCCGTTAAGCGTTACTGGACCAAATCGTTTACATGTAAAAACCTATATTTTTAAACGTAGACGTGAAATTCAGAATTTTTATTCCCGTGATTCGTGATCCTTACCCTCTTGCACGTAACTAAGAGGCTCAAACGCGAAAATGAAGGTATAAGTATTGTAGCAAACACGTTAATTCCTGAGCGACCGGGTCTTATATCAATTTTACAGATAAATTGCATCAAATTTGTCATTTTCAGGGGGTGATTTTCATTTTATGAACAGGCCCTTGGTTTTCATCAATTGATCAATTTAAATTATTTTATTACAGGGTAGATTACCATCAGATGGTATTTGGTGCTTTGACAGACAAACCAGGAAAAATCCTCTTACTGCCTCCGTGCATTTTAAAACCAGAGCCACTTTGGTCAGGCAAACAGGTATTTCTTGACTTGAATTTGGAGTGTTGTGGTATCAAACGTGAATTTTGTAACAATAGTGAGATCGACACTCTAGTTTCAAAGCGATTATCCCTCGAGAACAAAACAAAACTTTCTCAACTGGAAAACGGAAACAAACAGAGTTGCGGATGAGATGTTTACATTTTCCTATTGAGAGAGTTTTGTTTCGTTCTCGAGGGATAATCGCTTTGAAGCTTTTTTTTCAATTTCACTATTGTTACAAAACTCACCTCTGTTGTGTTGAGGTGTCTAACGCGAAAAAATGATTTGCTATCATTAGGAATGAAATTCATTTCATTTTATTTGCTGCGCACGTGATTAAACGCAGAATTGAGTACACTTATGAAATGCCTGAATGATATTCCAAATTCTAAGTTTGCCCTTAGCACATCGTTTTGGGTACAATTTGAAATTTGTACCCTTGCGATTGTGTTTAGCTACACTACAGCCCTGCGAACAGAGATTTTTTTTTAGGTCACCTCCTGGTATATTTATACGCAGTTTGAAACACAACAAAAGTTCTAATACTGTAGTGATTGATGGTGTTGTTTGTAAATTAACTTTTTTTCTTTTTTAGCTTCTGTCAACAGTTTTGATCAATATTATTCCAGAGAAAAGCAGACTTAATCTTGATAGCAAAGCCAAAGTTAACGATCGTGTAAGAATTATTTGAAAATACATAGTGTTATTTTAACAACATTTAATTTCATAAAATAAGGATTGTTAGTCAATTGTATTTAATAACAGTATATAAAATATCGTCTCTCGGGTTCCTAATTGCCATACCCTCCCTGCTTGTTACATTCTGGGAAAAGTTCCTCAGAAATATGACCCACATTTTTGTATTTTTTAAGTAATAATGTTTCTAATTGATTATCTATTGAAGACAAAGCGAGTTCCCTCAAATGAAAATCAAAACAAAGGATCGACCACAGGTTGCTTGTTTTGACTTTCCAGTTGAGATGATTTGCTTTGTCTCCGATTGATAATTGCTTTGAAATTGTCGTGTCAATTTCACTATTGTCACAAAATTTGCTTCTGTTGAACGGAAACAACATTTGAATAAGAATGTTTTGTATTGAATACGTTTATTTCAGAACTGGCCAAAGGCATCGAAACATTCAAACAAAAACACTTCTCTGGACCCAGGCATTGCAAAGGATGAGTATTTGAATGAAATATACGTAAGTATCTATAGCAGCATCGCCCGGAATGGAACGTCGCCCTGAAGTGAACCACATTTTTACGATCAGTTTGTTCTATGGACGTTTTGGAAACAATTAATCTTATAAAGAATGCATCTGGCTTGAAGTTAGAACATAGAGCTCTGACAAATTCAAAAAGATTATTGAAAATACAAATGTGTTTTGTTTCAGGGTGACGTTCCATTCAGGGCAACGTTCCATTCAGGGCGACAACACTCTACAGTTAACATCCGCTGCTTTTTCGAACAAATTTTATTTGTAAATAAATCCAATATAAACTTGAAATAAAAAAGTTACCGTGAAATTTTTAATAAAATACGTCGCTTCAGGGTTAATCTGTTATTTATTAAGTCATGATAAGTTAGCTGTGATGTGAACATGAAGCTACGTACACACACTACATTGGAGTTTTTGTCAAATTTACAGAAAAATAGACTGGTGAAGTTCCTTTAAAGAATTTGAAAACATTCCCACATACGCTTTGCTCCACTCTTTCTTTTTTTGGAAGCCAGTTTATTGTCTGAAAACCTTTAGCACTCAAATGTGCTGTATTTTGAATTTAAAAATTGCTGTATTGCACTCAAAAGCGAATACATTTATTTTGGGCTGTATGAATCTTTTTGGAAAGCCTACCGCTTAAAATAGGATACCATACAACAAGCATAAAGTTTAAAAATTAATTTTCATGGAAAAAGAAAAATCCTGACAATCTTATTGAACAAATTCTGTAAGCTACTGGGTTTGATAGAAAATTCAATCAATGCTAAATTAGAAAAAAGTGTTTTTTTTGGCAGATTGTTTTGTATTATGCATGTGCAATTTTGCTTTTTAGATAATGTCTTTAATAGCTTATAACGTGTATAATATGGATATAATTAAACCAGTGAATACCATGCAAAATTCTCACAGACGTGGGCAATATCAAATGGATATTTTTAATTCGCGAAATGCAATGCAGCTGAATATACGATGTTGCGTTGGGGGAAAAGTCCTGTCTTCTGTGGACAATGGTGCCTCGTTTTGCCCCAAAGAAATTGCCATGATGCAGTCTTCTTGCCTTATTTAGGCATGTTTTCGTTGTTTATCCCTGTAATTTCTTATGAAATACAGTTTACATCCCTTATCTCGACTGCTCGTCATCTCGAACATTCGCTATTTCGAACAGATCGTTAGACTTTCTTGTGAACTACTACCCGTTGATTCGAACATTCTCTATCTCGAACAGATCTCAATTTCCCATAAAAGTTCGAGATAGCAGATGTCAACTGTACACAATATTTTGGTATTAAATAAAATTAAAATTGTATACAGTGTAAATTCATTTTTGAACCAGGATCTAATTCAGCTTGGTTTCAAAGTGTTTACTCTCTGGCAAACTATCATTGATTTGTTTTATATTTTGCTCAGGTAATAATCAGATCTGGAGAAGTGCTCACTGGTATTCTTGATAAAAATCAATATGGCTCCTCTCAGTTTGGCTTGGTTCATTGTGTTTATGAGGTACTTATGGATTGTTTACGTAACTGATAGACGTAGATTGATATTTTAAGATTTAGCAGGAGAAGGATAATTATTGATAATAATTTTTGGTGTCAATTGCAGCTGTAGTACAGCACAGTTGAGTCTCTCTAACTCCAACTGGCTCAACTTGAACTCCTAGTTAGCTCGAAATGCATATCACTTAAGAGTTTCAGTATTGATTTATCTTCCGATAACTCGAACACTTTTGTTGACACAAACTATTTTGCATATCACTTAAGAGTTTCAGTATTGATTTAGCTTCCGATAACTCGAACACTTTTGTTGACACAAACTATTTTGCATATCCCTTGAGAGGTTTTAATGTTGATTTAGCTTCGGTGATCTCTAAAACTCACCATCTTGAACAGGTTCAACCTTAATTAGCCAAATCCAAATTCATGCAATGGATAATATTTCAAACCTATAGATAATTTTTTTTAAATGCTTGTACTCTGGCTAATGCTAAAGATTTTTGAGCAAAGTTACGTTGTATCAAATTCAGTATTTTATTTCATTTCTTCTTGTTCTTTAGATAATCAATGAAACTGTTTGAAGAATTCTTTACTTTATCTTTTTCAGTTGTATGGAGGTGAAACTTCCGGCAGGCTGTTGTCTGCATTGGCAAGACTGTTCACGAATTTCCTACGTCTTCGTGGATTCAGTTTGGGTGTTGAGGACATTCTTGTGACTCCGAAAGCAAATTCTAAAAGATCGAAGCTGATCAATTCCGGGCGACTTTGCGGAAACGAAGCCGCCGCTTCTGCACTGGGGCTGCCGGAGAACTGTTCAAGGTTAGCTATAGTTGTTTGGTTAATGTTACAGCGTTACACTGATGTTTACCAGTTAGCGTTGAAATTGTGTGAATAAACATCGGAATATCTCATACAGCAAGGCCCCACATTCAAGAAACCGCTGAGAAGAAACTTCTTGGCTCATTTTATCAGTTGGAAAATTTTATCAAAAAACAATTGGAAAACAATGAAAAATGTTTGTAAGCAATAGGGCACTATCTAAAAATTTGGTTTCTTAAATGCGGGGCCTTATAGTATTTTGAGTAGTAAATACTAATGGAATTTTTAGAGGTTTCAATTTGAGCTACAGTTCTAATTTGCCTCCCACTCAACGTCAAAGGTTTTAATTTTGGCCTACGCTCTTAAAAGATCGTGTTGAAAATACTTCTGAACAATGATTCCAAAAAACAATCTTGAATATCAGTTCTCCAGGACTAAATTTTTTGAAAACTAAATTTGCTGTTTCATTTCGTTAGATTTTTGGTAAAAATGCTGAAAAAGAAAGCACTTCATAGTGGCTGCATCCATAAATAAGAGTTTCATTTTCATGTTTTGGATTTCTTTCTGAGTGCGTTTCGAAGCACTTTTAAATTCATTTAGTAAAACGCCATGGTTTAGGAGATCCAAAGTCACAGTTTAGACAAAAATCTAGACCTCTAGTTTTGGGTTGGAGGCAAATTTGAACTTTCAGAATTAACATTTCGACTCTCGATGCACAAATAATAACAAACTAGGTATCAATGTTTAAGTTGACTACCTAAAAATATTTTAAAAATTGTTTTCAGTAGATTTGAGTTAAACTCGTAGCGCTAGCCTGAGTCAAAGCTGTTACCTTTTTTGGACACCCGGTATAACTGTTCTAATTTGTTCTAAAAATCCAAAATATGTTGTTTATAATTAAATAGAAAATAGAAACGGGAATAAAAGAATATATGGTAGCCTATCAAAGATTATTTGCTGTACGGCTAAATTTTTGCATCAATTTTTGACAAAATTAACTTGAAAAGAATGAAAATTGATGGGATAATTTTTAAATAGTAAGTATCTATTTTTTGTAATTGTAATTCACTCTTCAATTTATTGCAATTCACTCTTCCTCCTTTTCCTGGACTTGACACAAGTTTACTCATTTTGTTTATGTTTGTTTACAGCGATGAGCTCCACGAACGTTTGCAAAAAGCTCAGCATTCAAATCAGGGTGTAGATTTGAAGCAGTTGGACTTAGCCATGAAGAAACAAACTGATCTATATCAAAATAAAATAAATTCGTAAGTTTTTATTTTTAATGAAAGCTGATTTTATTTTACTTGTGTACCGCTCGTATAACAATTGACTTCTGTTATTTCTAACATTTAATAGAACCGAAACGCATTGAAACAAAATTCAGTAAAAAAAAGAGAGTGGTAATTTTTGAAGCAGTTTATTCGATAGTCAGACAATTGTCCGATTTTCGACAAAACATTCTATGCTGAAAAAAATCAAGTAAATTGAATTTTTAAAATCAAATCCTAAACCACATCTTTCTCCAATCTATTTTAATATATAAGAATATGAAATTTGTTTTCTTATCGGACACTTCGTTTCAGAACTGGACACAGATCGGACAATTTTGCGCTATATTTTTGGGTAATTTTATAACGAACAATAATTAATGAACAATAGGCATTAAAATCAAAAAGAAGCTATTTTCAGAAACTTAATAGGATTGTCCATCAGAGCAGAAAGTTTCGGCACTCTATTTGAACTGAAAGTTGGCTTTTATAGGGGGAAATATTCCCCTCACCGTGTAATTCAAACAATTTAAGAGCCTGTGTAAAATGTGGTTAAATAGTTAATGTCATTCACAATTTATTTAATACCTAATTACTGTAAAAGCTTTGTTCGGTTATTTCCAATGGTGAAAAGTTCTTCTTTCACTGCTATCGAATAAATTCATAATGGCTGTTTTATCAAGGCCCTTTTCCTGTTTGTAGTAGTGCAGGATATGAATAAAAATTATGATTTTACTTTATCATGTTTTTTAAAACTGTTTTAAAACTGCATCGCCTTGTTTTAATGTGACATGTGATTTGTTTATTTTTATTTTCCTAGAGCATGCGTACCACATGGTCTTTGTAGACAGTTCCCTGACAATTCTCTTCAACTTATGGTGCAATCAGGAGCCAAAGGATCTTCAGTTAATTGCATGCAAATATCAAGTTTATTGGGCCAAATTGAATTGGAAGGGCGTAGACCCCCGTTGATGCTGTCCGGTCGATCGCTTCCTTCGTTCGTTTCGTACGACACAAGTCCAAGAGCTGGGGGGTTTGTCGACGGAAGGTTTTTAACTGGAATCAGGCCGCAAGAGTACTTCTTTCATTGCATGGCTGGAAGAGAGGTAAAACTTTTCTTGGTTATAAATATATTAGTTGAAAGAATGAATAGTTACTTGTGAACAAAGGAGTTGAAGGGAGGGGGTGGTTGCTGATGGAATGCTTTTAACTGAGAATGAGGGCACAAGAATACTTCTTTTTCATTGCATTGCTGGAAGAGAAGTAAAACTTTTCTTGGTTATTAATATATTTTTTTAAAGAATAAATAATTACTTACGAACAAAGAATTATACGCGTTGAAAGGTGGAGGTGCTTGTTGATGGAATGTTCTTAACTGAGAATGAGGCCACGAGAATACTCCTTTTTTCGTTGCATTACTGGAAGAGAAGTAAAACATTCAATTGTTGGAAACATATCATAAATAGCAGATATTACAAATAGTTATTTTTAAACATAGAGATCTAAGCACTGAAGGAAGGTTGGTGACTTGAATAAGCTCAACTCTTCTCCGTGCAAGTTTTTTTGAAACAAGCACTTTTTGAAATAATGGATTGCAACTCCAGAAAGGCCATGTGGTTCATTGATAACGTTTCAGAGATTCAGTAGGAGTTTGTTTCTTTCATTTAGTCTGTTTTCGTGGGCTACGTGTTTATTAAAAACTTACAATAGATTTTCATGTTTATTTAGCTATGAATCCGGACGTGAAAACGTTAACAGCATAGGTTGTGTTTGTTTTGCAGGGCCTCGTAGATACAGCCGTAAAGACCAGCAGATCCGGGTACCTCCAAAGATGCCTCATCAAACATTTAGAAGGCTTAATGGTCCAGTATGACTTGAGTGTTAGAGACAGTGATGGCTCTGTGGTCCAGTTTTTATATGGTGATGATGGCATCGATGTACTGAAAGCGCAGTTTTTGGCAGAGAAACAGTTTCCGTTTATCGCCAGGAATAGTTTGGTATGCAATTTGAAATTTATCGGTGATAAAAGTTAATAAATTTCTATAACGTTTTATCAATTATACAAAATTTATATGTACCAGGGAAATAGACGGAAGAGGAAACGCGAATATTGACTAGCGCAGACGATGCGGTATGCGAATCAATTCAAGTCTAGTACTCTCTGCTTAGTACTCTTTGCAAATACTCAGAACCCCTGCATAAATCCCTTGCTATAAGTTGATATCCCAGGAGGCGATATACACATAGGAATTTAATATTAATGTTGCCTAATGCACAGAGGACAATTTGTACACCTACGTGAGTAAACAACATTAAACATTTGTTGAACCTTCGACGAGCTGGTCAATTTTGCGATGTTTTTTCAATGTCAAGCGCACATGTTATTATCAGTAGATGCAACAATAGTATACCTACAACAGAAGAAACAAAATTAACCTACAAATTAGAATAATATACCTACAACATCGTAACATTCAAACATTTCGGTTTCAAACATGACAATGCGACTTGTCATTTTAAAGAATAGATTTCAACACCTTCACCGCAGCCAAGCAATCATAAAAACGAAATCATAAAATTTAGCTGTCCTTGTTTATTTTGATTTAATTGAGTGCGCTTAGAGTATGAAATCTATTCTTTCAAATCGCGAATCGCATTATCATGTTTGAAACCGCAATTTTTTGTTTTACAAAATTTCCCCTGTTCAATAATGTACGTTGATTTTGCAGTCAAATTGACTCTCTTTTGTAAACACAGGCTTACATTCGTCAGTTGAAGCCGCATAAAGCAATGAATGCTCTTGACAAAGAAGAGGCAAACAAAAAAGGCAGAAAGGTATGCAATTATATATTTTTTATTTAATTTTCAAAATCATTGTGATGTTTAAAATTCTTAATCATGGGGGTGCAATTCGAGAATAATATTCTTTTATATTGGCCTCTTCTTCGTGTCTCCGATTTTGGAAAAAATGTGAGAAAAGGCCTCCGGAAAGAAATAGCTCAATGCAGCAGCCTCATTATCATTTTTATTCGAGAATGCAAAAAGTTTACATATAAATGGATATAAGAAAATTAGATATAAAAAATTGCATTCTACACGACTCAAGGGAATCAGAGCTTATCTGGCTTGGGCCGTAAATAATAGTACTAATAAATCTAAATTCAATAGATCATAATACATATTTGTTAACAAACGTTTGAACACAAAACAGCAACAGCAAGAACGTGTGTTATGGTTAGTAATTATGAATGATATAAAAGCCTCTTGTCTTAAATATTTTTAACACTTCATCCTCGAAACGTTTGACACTTAAACACTTTATATTCAATAACCTTCAAATTCTAGATTCGGAAATGGAAACTTAAACACGGGGAACCATCGTCAGCTAAATTGTCTCACAATAAAAGATCTCCATATTTGTTGTTCGAGGAAACGCAGAAAGATTCTGGTGATGGTGAAGAAAGCGGAGAGAACGGAATTTTGCAACTTGGAAGGACGAAGGTAAGGAACTTTTTTGTTCAACCTGGGAGCTTGGAAATTGTTTAATTACAAAATCACATGTAAAGTTGCATTGGGAAATTTTTGTTAGAAATTCATTTGACATATATTGAACCCTGCCAGGCAAATCTTATTCAAGATTCGTTTTGCCGGAGGTAGCATATACAATCATAACACATACATCCCCCTACAGACTTAACTGTATACAGTATGCCTAAAAAAGCATTTTTACATTGTCCAATGCAATATAAAATGCATATATTATATACATATATATATTATATACAATATCTTTGCAGGCATCAACAGAGTCATTTGAGAGATGGCGAATGCTAAGCGAACAGACCAAGGAGAGGTCTGTATCCGTATTGTTTGTAAATTCAAATTTGAAATGTTATGAATTCACATTTAAGGTGTTGTAAATTCAATATCCATTCTAAAAATTTACATCACTAACATGGTTTAAAAATAACGTTACCACAGGGAGCATGTCATTACATGGCAACCCTGTGGCCTTGCGTTAATCTACACGACCAGACCCATGCACATACGGCTCCCAGTTCGAAACACAAGAAAAACATTGTTCCTTTAAATTTAAGGCATTGTAAATTCAAATTTGGGGCTTTATAGACTTTTTATCAAATTTTTTTTATAAAGTAGCTAAACCTGAAGGTATAGAGAAGTAGTTTAAATTTAATGAGAAAAACAAAACTTAAAGCAGCAATGTTATTTAGCCGAGAAAACACATCGCTCTACCCACTTAGATAGCATACCAAAATGAAAACAATCGACCTTAGAGGGGGTTTTAGAGGGGGTTTTCCATTGAAGGAATGAGATTTTGTATTATTTTATTAAGAGGGTTTAAAGCAAGTTATCTTAACATTTCAGAATATTAAGTAAACTCTATTTGAGGAATTTTAGCAACCAGCAATTCATAATTTTTTTGGAAAGAGTACGATAATATCTTACCTGGTGATTAAAAACATATATTTTGAATCGTTTAAATTGTATTTTGAACTTAATTTTTCAACTTTGCCTCGGATAATACTGTTTAAATTACTTTTGTTTAAATTTTGAAAAAGTTTTACCATGCATTTTGTTTACCATATTTTAATTTCCGATTTAAAATTGACATGTATGGAATTCTCAAAATGTAACTATAGCTGTTGTTTATTTCCCTAGGTTCGAATCAATTTGCAAACCGTGTCCGGATCCGGTCATATCAGTCCTTAGTCCGGATCGTCATTTTGCCTCGGTTTCAGAGACATTTTCCGAAAGCGTGTATAATTTTGTATCTTTGAATCCGGACGACCTACTTTCCACCGATGTTAAGCAACGGTAAGCAAATTTGGATTTTACAAAATGATAAACGGATAATCTCAATCTGAAGGAAGATTTAAAAAATATTTAACCTTCACACACCCGGACTAATTTCCAAATAACACATTAAATCAGATCTAATTTTGTATTTTGCAGGGGGTAGATTCCACACAAAACAAACCAGTCAAAATAAATGATTTTAATGTGCATATGAATTGTAAACTAATAAGAAAGATTTTCTTTTTTTTGTAACTGTTTTCATTTATTTCATTAACAGTAACCAGTTCTTGGCTCTTATGATGTTTAAATATTCAAGAGCACTGACGGAACCGGGCGAAGCTGTTGGAATGATTGCGGGACAGGTAAAAGAAGGCTATTTTCTTAACATGAGATCATAATCAATTTGACCCCAGTTCACTCTCTGGTGCCACCCATACGGATCGAAAGCGGAAGGAGGAAGGGTTGACCGCCATAATATAATTTTTATACCTCCAGTTTTTAACAACTTGTACTAAGTATGAACAGTTGCTGGTTATTCTCGTGATTATTTAAAAAGAGATAGACCCTAATAATTTTGTCAACCTTTTCAAAGATGTCAGCTACTGCAATATTGTTGACCCCATGTTCTGTATGTGCACTAAATTTGATAAATAGCTAAAACTTTCGAAGCTGTTGTTTTGGAATAGTTTGTTTTGGAATATGGTGATCGTTTGAGACGTTTCAATTTAGACCACTCTCGATATGTTATTATATACGTTTTTACTTGATCTACTGCTTATTTAATTCAAATTTATTCGTAAGGTATTCAGAAAATGCAGGTGATACTGACACCCTATTCGACCCAGGGAGAGCTTTACGGGCCTGGGCCGCTTACTTACTTTACTGCATCGCTTTAAACTAAACTTAATACAGGTACATAACCCTAATACTCAAACTTTTAAGGCATCAGTATGTTTGGGTTAACAAAGTGTTTCTAGAGATAAAATAGTTTTTGATCTTGGAAATAACTAAAGATATATTTGTTCTATGAAAATATAATGAAAACAAGGCTTTACCGGTAACCTTTTCACGCCCGGAATTAAGAGGCAAACCATATCTTATTTCATTTTCCAACGTAAGTCAAAAGATAAACTTATGATGATATCTTTGAAATTGAGATTAAGTTCTGTAAGCATTTACCTCCTGAAAATATGATTTTTTACGTTGTTTAGCAATGGGCAGTATGGCCCTTCCCGGGGTGAAAGGGTGTGTTGATTTTATGACGATATGTTCACGAAAAAGCCTATTTTCATGGGGGATTTTTCAAGTTAATCGTCAAACGTTAACAAGCCTCTCTGTTTGTTTTTCTACAGTCTATTGGTGAACCATCCACTCAGATGACATTGAATACTTTCCATTTTGCTGGTCGTGGTGAAATGAACGTTACCCTTGGAATTCCGCGGCTCAGGTATAGCTCTTGTAAAATTAGTTCTAAATGCTCCACAACTTTGTTCCAAAATATGAAGCCATTGTAATGAGATTGACGGTTTATTGTGGGTCGATGTTAGATCTTTCTGGCCCTAGCGTTTAAAAAGTTTTATTCGAACGTATCCTTGTGAACTTTTTTTGTAAAAGCAGATTTTTTAATTTTTAGGATATTATTTCTTCAAAAGAATGTTTTATATCCGGGAAACAGAGGTGAATTTTGTAACAATAGTGAAATTGGCACTAGTTTCAAAATGATTATCCCTCGAGAACAAAACAAAACTCTCTCAACTGGAAAACGAAAACAAACAATGTTACGGAAGCGATGTTTTCATTTTCCAATTGAGAGAGTTTTGTTTGGTCTCCAGGGATAATCGCTTTGAAGCCAGTGTGTCAATTTCATTATTGTTACAAAATTCACTTCTGTTTATCTGGGGTTTTTATGTAGTTTTCAATCGGTACTGTTTTCTTGCAGGGAGATTCTAATGACTGCAAGTAGTAACATAAAAACGCCAACAATGGATGTCTTGGTCAAGGAAGGATCTGTTCCTCGCAAGAAGGCTGAAAAATTGCAGAAGAAGCTCAACAAGGTTACCCTATCTAACGTAAGTTATTTTTTGTCCTATCTGAAAAATAAAATATTTTGTTATTGAGGTAATTTTTAATAGCACTGCAGGTAAGTAATATCTACAGTTAATCGTGCAGGGGGGTATCAAACACAAACCAACTAAATTTAAAACATAATTTGCGTGGAAATATCTGTAATTAATATAAAATTCTGTCTTCTACGTTTTGCATTGTTTATTAATGGGCCACATGGTTTTTCGCCGGGGTTAAAGGATACACAATGTTTTACATGGAAATTGTTTTTGATGTTTTGCAGACCTGAGTATGTCTATTCCCAAAGATAAGCATTTTAATTTTAGCTATTTTAGCACATTTGGTAAGGCTATAGTCTTTTCTTCTGCCCCAAAAAAGCATTTTAATTTTAGGCTACTTTTAGCATACTTGTTAAGGCTATAGCCTTTTCTTCTGCCTCAAAAAAGCATTTTAATTTTAGGCTACTTTTAGCATACTTGTTAAGGCTATAGCCTTTTCTTTCGACCGAAAAAGGGTGTTTATTTTAGGCTTTTATTTCTAAATTGTACCCCTGACTCCATGAGTTTCTTAAATTACCATGTGTTTCTACCTTCTAGTGTAATGCGACGATACATAACTTGTGTTAATTATGTACGAGGCTTACTTTAAACGTTTACTTTGCTTACTTTGTACGAGGCTTACTTTGTTTCCAGTCAAATTCAATCGATATTGAGTCTTTCACACACTCGATCAAAACTCACGATATCCTATACCATAACTATTATTTATTGATGATATAACGATTGCTTAACTGTCATATTTTATTTAGGTCATTGAAAAGATTGAAGTTTTTGAAAACTTGAGTTCAAAGCTGACTAGTAGGTATGTCATTTTTTGCTGCAAATCATGCGGTTTCTTTTCGTTTGTTGTTTTCTTTACTACTTTAAAAATTTTATTTTATTTCAAGGTTTTAAATTTTTCTGCAATTCATAAATGTCTGTCTGTAACATAAAATTTATCAGTTGCATATCTTTTAAATAACGGCATTTTTGCTTTTCCTGAAGCAAGGCATGAAGTAGCTAGTACCCGACTGTGTGACCAATGGTCGCAAGAAATCTTTCCAAAAAAATAAACTTGAAGGAACTTTCACACATTTTTGTTGAAAATTACATTGTTTATGACATCAAATTGCAAATTCTTGCAGGAGATTTGTCAGCTAAATTAAATCGGTCGCAAATACCAAAAATTGTGTTCATGCTTTGTGCTGAGGGTTGACTCTTTTCCAAGGGGGGCAGTACCATCTAACTCGGATAGGGAATCTTGAGCCGACCCAGTACTATAATGGAACGAAAATCCAAACCCAAAAATATAACAGTGTGTCGCATATTATGATGCAGTTTTGCTGCCTGTAACATTTTTTTATTAACATTTCCATGGTATTTCTTAATATTAAAAATATAAGATTTTTAAATTTTTAGAGTCAAAATCATATTTTTTTAAGAAACATTTTCAGACCCAAAAATATATTATCGAAATTGAAATCCCAGACCAAAAAGTA
>JAYJMH010025168.1:0-18453 GCA_036873815.1 Phacellophora camtschatica
TCATCTTTCTCCTCCTAATTTCTGCCCTCGTTGTGTGTCAAACAAAAATGAAACTTGCTATAATTGTTTTTTATATCAAAATCTCACACCAAAATGAACAATGAAAGTTTTTGACATTGTCCATTTTTTTGCATTGATGCCTCTTTAAGTGCAAACTTGCTTCAACCATCGCTTTCTTATTTGACAAAAAAATCAAGAAAAAATGAGAAAATAATAAGAGAAAGCATAGGGAAACAAGGTCTTTAGATCTTTTAATGCTATCCCTGCCACTCTAGTTTAGGGGTTCGTGATTTTAACCGTGATTATGCATTTTATATATTGCTTTTTTCTCAACACGCATGTATTACATTTTATCGTTTAATTTAGATTTCAGATTGTAAACTTTAATTTAGTGGCATAATTTTATTTTACTTACTTGCTTACTTATGTACAGACAACAACAAAATTTAAAATGAATTATTTGAATTTGCAAAACAACTTTTGATCCAAATACAAATTCATGGAAGTTGGTGGGAAAGTTGCTTCATTAAGAATAAAAAAAATGTGGAAAAAACTCCATGCTTGATTCAGGTCAACGTCTCAGCTAAGCATTAAATATCATTTATTATAAATAAAATTATGCGGTCTTAAATCCATAAAACCTGAATAAAAACATCGAATAGACCTTCTCAATAACATACACCTGCACTTCAATGGCAACGTAACATAAGAAACCCGGTAAAGGCTCCACTAGTGAAATTTTCTTAATTTTTGACAAATTTTTTACCAAATTTCTATTAATTTGACGGTCTTTTTTACTATGGATTCTTTTTTCAACAAAAACATTACAAAAACTGGGAATATATTGTACAGGATAAAAAGCTTTCACTGAATCAATCATCTAACATCATGTCCACTCTATTAAATTCATTAAGCATCATTAAAATCATTAAGCATTAAGGTATCTGACAAAACATTAATTAAAGTGCAGTTTAAATTCGCTTGAAATTTAAAGATCGCTGAAAACAAATATATATTATTTTGTTGACACACAACACCGCCTCGTAAGATTTGCTAAAATTTACTTGTGGTGCAGACGTCGTCATGGCCACGGATAAGTGACAGCTGGTACGTAAGTCAATTACCAGGAAAAATCTAATTGAAGGTCTTAGAAGTTTGGAAACAGGCAGATGGAAAAGCAGAGGATCTCTGAATTTCACCGTTCCCGGTCAGCGAATAGGCTTATTCTCTTCCAAATTATGAATTTAGTCAAAATTGAGGGATTATACGGCACCGGTGCAACTTAAAAATTGTTTTTTAAAATTTTAAAAACAATTATAAATTTAAGATCTGTTTATAAATTTACAAAATTTAAAAATGAAATCACTTCCATTAAAGAAAGTAAATTTCCAGAAAACACTTGAGATTTCACACAGAAAACACACAAAAAGATTAATAAATGCTTATAAATATAACAAATTTTATAAGAATTTGTTAAATATATATAAATTCAAATTTGTAAAATTTATAAATTTGTTAACTATTTATAGATTTAACAAATTTTTAAAATTTAAGAGTTTTTTAAACAAAAGATTGGTTCAGAAAAGGAGACTCAAAAGATATATACCCAGTATAAAACAAAACCGAAAATGTATCTGTCCTGTCCCGTACAAGCGGCTCTTGTTTCTCTCCAAAAGGCCCCAAAAGACATCGAAGCTTAAACGTTTTTGTACTCTTGGTGAGCAAAAATATTAGTAATCTCTGTTGTTATCTTTTTATGGAAATCTTGTTCATTAGGTTCGTTGACACCTTAGGACGCCATCGTTGACACCTTTGGACACCATTTTTCATGGAACTGTGCAATACGTTTGCTGACTAAAGGAACTAGACTTGTTGCCCGAGTAAAGATTCGCTCTGCCAGATCTAATAACCGCTACATCGAGTTTGTGGTCTGAAGTATGAGCTGTGGAGTGTGGCTACGGTGGGTCTGAAGTATGAGCTGTGGAGGGTGGTGGAGTGCGATTACGGTGGGTCTAAAGTATGAGCTGTGGAGGGTGGTGGAATGCGATTACGGTGGGTCTGAAGTATGAGCTATGGAGGGTGTTGGAGTGCGATTACGGTTGGTCTGAAGTATGAGCTGTGGAGGGTGGTGGAGTGCGACTACGGTGGGTCTGAAGTATGAGCTGTGGAGGGTGGTGGAGTGCGACTACGGTGGGTCTGAAGTACGAGCTGTGGAGGGTGGTGGAGTAATTTTAGTTACAATTCTCAGTGCCAAACATATCATGTAGATTTACATATCAGGTACACCATTTCTTTCCTTCATTTTAGCTGCTACATCAAGAGTTTCGAGAAACACATGGTTTGATTCAACTTTATTGTCGGCCTGCAATTTAGCCTCTGAACAAAGAGTGAAACAAAAGCAAATAAGAAACAATTTTCTCTTTCAAATATCATTTGCACCTGTCTCGTTCGTTGAAAAATAAAAGTAGAATGAAAATAGAAAAACCACGAGAACCGTAATCAAACCAACATCCTAGTTTTAACATGGCCTTTCTCTTCAATCGATTTGGTCTGCCACAGGTTTTTTTTATAAGAAACTTTTTGTAAGAAACTCACTGGTGAAACCCACGAAAATTTAAGAAACTTTTATTAGTGAATGAAAAATTGCTGAGAAACTTGAAATTTTTAGTGAAGATTACATTATGCTTAGTGATTTTAATTGAGTGGACATAATGTTAGATGATTGATTCAGTGAAGACTTTTTATCCTGCACAATATATATCCAGTTTTTGTGACATTTTTGTTGAAAAAAAAAGAGTGCATAGTAGAAAAAAACGGAACTTTTACTGGTGGAAATTGGTCAAAAATTAAGAAACTTTAACTAGTGGAGCCTTATCCAGGTTTCTTATAAAAAACGTGTGCTCTCGGGTCTCTAATTGCTGAGGGGTTGGAACTAATGTGGGTTGGAACTAATGTGGGTTGGAAACTATCCTTTGATATGACATACTAAGGGGTATAAATGGGTTTAAAATGCGCGTATTGATGCATTATTGAAATTAATCTAATACAAGAATATTTGAGGAGCGTGCATTATTACTTTCAAACAGCAAAAACTTGTTCATATTTTGGGCAATTTAGAGAAGATTTTCCCGAAATCTGATAAGCGGAGAGGGTACGGCAATTAGGGACACAACACTCCTGATTGACGAGAACAAAAAAATCAGTTATTGCAATGAATCAAGCGTAAAAAAGTTAATCACATGAGACCATATCCTAAATTTAGAATCACATGTTACAATTCTCATATTCATTAAAAAAAACTTCATCTAAATGAATGTAGAAGTAAAACATTTAGAGCTTTCCACACACCACAACCAATGTTCCACAAAAACTCAAAGATGTACGTTATTTCCAAAGTAAAACCATATCTTTCACGAAACAATTGTAATGTAGGTTTTTTACCTCATTTCCCACACGGGTAATAAAAGTAAAAAGAACAGACCAGCCTCAAGATAGCTAAAATAGGGAGTCATTAAGCTTTTTCAAGAAAAATGGAGAAAAAGATGCAAAAATAAGGAGAAACTCAGTTTGCGAGTTTTTCCTTGGTTGCTAAAACATAAAATCTATGTGTTCTTTCTAAAATATTTGTCGTTCAAAACGGCTTTAATCAGATATCCAGCTGTCCATTAGGCTTTAAATGGAACCTTGTGCTTGAATGAGCCACAAAATATTTGAATCTTTAATCTTTGAATAAGACTTCTTGAAATAGTTTACCCACATAAAGTAAACGACAGGTAATTCCAGATTTTATCTGCTGCTGGCGAGTTTCAGATATTTCAAAGTCAGGAGAAATTACTGAGAAATCGGGAGAAAACAGCCTAAGTCGAAAGTCTCCCAGTGGAGCCGGGAGAGTTGGCAGGCCTGTAAGAACATAGTGAGCAGGCCTCCAAAAAGGACTGCTCACTTGAAATTTTCTGGCATTAAACCTTATCCTTAAACGGTTACCACATGACACATAACGTGATGTGAAAGATGGTCCGTTAATGTGCAGACTAGTCCCTTTTGATTTGATGCAGGAAATGTTTGAGAATATGTGCCTTGCTCACAGGAAAGAAAATTATTCGAGGCTTGATAGTAAGATACTTCTCAATGTGTGCACTATATTACTGATACAATAATTTTGCTCCCGAAAGGCCCTACCTCACAATGGAAATAGAAAAGATTGAATAAATAATAATAGCATGGAGAACAAATGTGCAAAAGCATTCATCAAAGTGTTAAACAAAAGCAATAAACATTACATTGCAAAACGCATTAAGTCGATATATATATCTACTGGGAGTCCCAATAAAAAGGCTACACTTTTGAAAGGCTGCAGTGTGTGAGATTAGTTTTTGATGTTATTTTTGCTACCTGGGAGTTATAGAAAAAAGGTTAACTTAAAGTTTGATACCTTGCTTGGCTAAATTGACTCAACAATCGCTGAATTACACTACATATAAAGTACAAATTATGTGTTTCTGCAAAACCAGGAGCTTTGATATTGACCATAAAAGGTCAAAATTGTGTGATTATGACAGATGAATTTATGAATTTACTTTACCAACTTTGAGCCTTTGAACTAAATTCATGAAAAGAGGTGAGCATCAGTGTGTCCCATTTTGAATCAGCTACCACAAAGGAAAGTAGACTTACTCAATGATCAAAATATTCAATGTAACTTGTTTGGAGTCATAAGTTTTAATAAGTTATCCTGCTTTTGCCAAGTCAGACGTGAGCTTTTTCCCTATTTTTTTTAGTGTCATTTCCAATTCAATAATACACTGAAAAGACTAACCTCTTCGTTTCGAGGAAACCCTAGAGTTGCAATATTGTTGGGCCTATTTCAGCTATCATTTGCTTGATTTTTTGCCAACCAAGGTATCAAATTTTAAGTTGAAGTCTCATTTGTCAAATGCCATCAGAAACATAAATATTAAAGCTTATGCTCCTCCACAGTAGCTTTGCAAATTTGTAGCCTATTTCTGGGACACTGGAGTTCTGCAGCAAATACAAAGTGATGAAGCATAGAGACTCCAATGACTTTGAGTATGTAAAAGTTCTTGCCAGGAAAAGGACAGAAATATAGGGAAGGAATTTACAACTACAATTTATAAGACTGCTAAAGCAGCAACGAACTAACTATTTTAGCGTAAACAGCTAATATATGCATATGCATCAAAAATGAAAGATCCACACATCCACAGCAAAACTCTTGTCAAATTTGCAAGTGTAGGTTCTTGCTAAAATACTTTTGCCACAAGATATTTTTGAAGTAATTATAGTTACCTCCAGGGGGTATTGAGTCGTCCAACTTACTTTTTTAAAAAGAAACAGATACTTTGAGTTACATAACAAAAAACAGATTTGCACTGTTTTGACATTATTCAAATTTCAAATGCACTATGTAAATTATTGATATCCAAACGAGAGTTTTTCAGCAAAACAAATTATACCTTTCAATAGACTGCCTGAAAATCAACCCAAAAATTTAATCTATCTTAGTCTTGGTGTTCAACTAGCTATTCTTGACCAACAAGCTGAGCATAATTCACAACTGACTTTCAACATATAAAAAACAGCGAGAAGTTTGCTAGAAACTTCTACATTCTGCTTAAAAATTGCTTATTAGCTTATTATTGCTATGTTTCATTTTAAAAATATAAGAAAAATATTCTTATTCATAACTTTGACATTAAGTCAGTTTTAAGATAGCCAGCAGTTTCAATGTTCATATCAACTCCTTAACTCATGAAAACAACCAGAACTTCCCTTAAAATCACTGAATGAAAATAATTAAATGAGGAAGGGGTGCACATAAATACAATATTTTAGTAGTTTCAATTAATGTAAACAATGTCTCAATCCTTTTATGGCATGCTTTTTGATTCTTATTTCCCCTGTTATTCTTCAATGCATGGTATTTCCTCTTATGTCATAGAATCTATCTTCAGGGAAACCAAGTCAAATAAAGGTATTTATTCAGATGAAACAAAAAAATTCAAATTTCATAACTTTATGAAATTATGATAACCAAAAACACAGGCTAAGAAGATCTCAAATGTATGAACAACAAGGGCCTGATTACACGAGAGTTTTCACCACATATTTGTTTTTAACTCAGGAGTGAAAATTTCAACTCAGGGCTGAACTTTAAAAGATGTCAGTGGTGCCATTTCAAACAATAGTGATTAGGTTTAACAATGGGGATTAAAGTTTCATATGGGGTTGACCAAAGGGGGATGAAACTTGAGTTGACCAAAGGGGGGGGGGGTTGACCAAAGGGGGTTGGACCCTATGGCTCTGAATGAAAGTATTCCTATGTAATCACAAACTGCAATTGACAGGTCTTTTACCAGACAAAAAATGTCAGAATTGAACACAAAAACGTTTTCATGGTCTTTCTGTTTCTGCTGCACTAGATTAAATTCATTATTTGTTTGTTCAAAATCTTAGACTAAACAAGCAATTGCCATCATTGATAGATTTCAGTTTTTAATCTGAAATGGCTGGCATTACTGTCATGTTTGTTGGGCAGCCCTATCGTTGTTGTTTTGTTTCTATACCTAACATTTGCTAACATATGTTACTTAAACACATTATTCAAAATAGCTTTGATGATAGACAGCAAAAAGCAGGTGTTGCCAGACGGCTTTCATTCTTTTGACCAAGATTTTTCAAAACAGCTGTGTGAATTTTTTTTCAAATTTTCAAAAAGAAATTGTGATTTGCTTTAGGCATAATCTACTTTATCTATAAGTATTTGTGATTAAGCAATAAAATTAATTTTATCATTGCTAAATTAGATAAAATCTTGTAATTTGGAGTAAAAATATTTTATTCTGGAAGTCATGAATTCTAAACTTCCAGCTAGTTATAAAGCTGTGTCAAAGATAAGCAATTTCCATCTAGCTGAACAGGTTTCGCTTATTTAATTTTCAGGAAAAATACACCGCAGTATTTTCATAAAGGTCTACCAGAAGAAGGAGAGTGAAAATCTGAAACTAGCCAACTCCAAAGCTGTAAGACCCAACACAATTTTGGGGGCTGACCGGCTTTGACAAGACAACTTTCTTACTTATTTTGCATCAGGTTTCACTGTTTCGATTGTCAGACAAAATTCAACACAGCATTTTCATAAAAGTCTACCAAGATGGAGAGAATGGGAGTCTGTAAAAACCAACAAATTTTAGGGGCCAATCGGCTTTGATGACAGCTTTCTTACTAATTTTCACCAAGTTTCACAGATTTGATTGCCAAACAAAATAGACCACAGTCTTTACGTAAAAGTTCACCAAGAAAAAAGAAGGATGATTCTTGCACCTAGCAGCCCCAAACTTTTCTCTCCTCCTTTACAATCATTTCAATGCAATATATTTTGCAACATATGTGATTAAAAACTTTTTAACCTTTAATTTGAATATTTGATGTGCTTTCTTTCTTAGTATTTTTGATTGTTTGAAAACACACTCAATCTTACAACTTAAACTTTGGTATGGGGTGTAGGCATTTCATAAAATAAGTTCCTTAAAATAAATTGTTTCTAAATTCATTTTATTTGATTTAATTAGCTTTGTTGTGTTAATATCCTAACATATAAATTATTTCTTTTGTTGAATTTTAATGTAGTAGAATTTGAAATATATATATAAACTGAAAACTGAAAAGAAACACCAACTTCCCAGATAAAAAGTTTTAGAAAAAATCCTAAACAATAGAACAAAATCATGTTAACAATAGAATCCTTTGTTCTTTGTTGATTTAAGGGAAAATTATGGAATGGACTGCAGTCTCCGAGTTCTCGAATTTTGATTTGAAAAGTCATTTTTAGACGGAACACGAGAAGGTCCTCCTTGTGTGCTGTTTATCTTTTTGCAATGTCATCGATTTCGTACCTGTTCTGTGAATGTCTTGTTTATTACTATCTCAGTGCGGTTACAAAACATACATAGACTAACACCACCAGAAGGTATTAAAATATTTAATTCGGAGAAGGCAGCGGTCTGGTAGGCAAATTTGTGAAATGTAAAGCATTTCTGGACATTTCTTTGACTGAACCTTTCGTTCGTGGCCCCTCTGCTGATGCAGATCCTCCCTCACATTCTGGACGGATTTATTGAGCAGTCAGAAACTGGTCATATTAAGTCGGAAACTAACAAACTAATTCCTTTCGAAAGGTCAAATCAAAGGCATTTTTGTCAGGTTTTAATATTTTGCGGTCATTTCGGAAGTTTTGTGCGCATTAAATCTCAGAATTCCCACAGGCGGAGATTTTCTGCTAGGCCTATTTCCTCATTCAATTGGTTTGATTTCACATCAAAACAACAACTGGGAAAATTAGGGTAGGCTCACAAATCAAACATGGCTGACTTACCTTGATGACTTTGGATGCCTTTTCAAAGGCTGTGACGCTTGATGTGCGGACTTACTGCTTTGAGGTTCCGCGGATATTCCAAGCATACGCTGCCTCGTTGTTTTTGTAGCAGAAGCTTGCGTTGGTGGTTGCAAAATAGACTTATATTTGTCAAGTTCACGACTTAACCTCTCAATCGCATCGTCCTTCTTCTTCACTTCTTGCTCGAGGATGTGGATGCGAGAGTCCTTCATTTTCATGTCTGAAGACCGAAGTTTGAGCTCATTGTTTTTCTCTTGCAAAGCAAATTGAAGTTCTTTTACATTCATGTTTCCTGAAGAATTGTGATGTTCTGAGGGCGCTCCGCCATGAGAACCAGCACCTTGGTTGTGGCTGCCGAAGAACTTGAAAACCGACATGGGCTTGTTCCAGGGAGACGGCCCAACAAGAGTCAGTCAAGCTTCAAACTTTTTTTATCTACCGCTTTCAATTGAAATATTTGCTAATCTAATAATCAGGGACCAGGCTCGAAGGTATATGTTGTCTTGTATCCCCTCTCAACAACTCCATTTTATGTTTAAAGAAGAGCACAATGAATAAGCATCCATGACTTCAGCCGGGGGATGCAATTTACAAGCTTCTTCGCACTGCTTGATCACTGAATCAATGATTCTAAATGATTGCATGATGGGTAATCGCTATCATTCCCAAGATACTTCAGTACAACACATTCGTTTTCCACAAAGCATTTGGGCTGCCAGTTTCCACGGTTTCCAAAAATCAAAATAATTTTCCAAGATGCGTTTTGCTTAAAATTAAATCTGTCCTCAAGTTTTAGATTAGATTTTATGATTTCAAACTGCAAATGATAATTTCAAAACAATGAACAGCAAGGATTTTTTTCTATATTTTCATGAAACTTGAAACTATATTCAAAAGATATTTAAAAATAAAATGCCCATTTCTTCACGATAAATCACAATGAACAAACATCTCTCGAAAACGCATATTTTGCGCCGCAAGAATCAAACAGATGGCTGATTCGGCTTATATGTTGATATTAGCCAATCACATCACGGAATCTTTGTCACATGTTAATAAATACCGCGTTTTAATTGGCTATTTTAAATTTAACATGTCAACAAAACCGGCTCATGGCTAAAATAAAACACTCAAAGTTCAAAATTAAAAGAAATTTTAAAAGAAAATTGAAAAGAGGTATGAGTGGCGGGTACAGGGACACAGGGAAGAACAGCTACTCACGTTTCCTGATACCCATGCTTTTTGCTGCAAATGTTTGAGTGTGATTTTAAAGACTATCTATAATCAATTTTTACGCTTTCTTTTTCTCTATAAAGAACATAAGAAGATGTCTTGGCTCGGATTACACATTCCCATCATATTTAGTATGAGCACATGTGCAAAAATTAGAACCATTTAAGGGCCTATTTACAAAGAGGTTGGGCTAACCTAGCACTAGGGTCAGAATTAGCTCGTGTTTACAAGAAAAAATTCACAGACAGCCAGGTAAACTTTGCGAGCTGCATGCTTCGCATCGTCTATACAACAGGAAACAGTTGAAGTTGATCCGGGCATAAGAGTTATGTCTCGTTCAATTCCTGCCCTGACCATCCCCCCCCCCCCGGGACACCCCCGGGCATTTGCACGTAAAACATTTCCGGCCCCCGAGCATTTGACTGTTAATTTTTTCCAGGCCCCCGGGGCATTTGACAATACTAAATGCATATAAAGTCATTGGGAATGTGCCTTTTCTCAGTTCCCGGCCCCCTGGCACTCGCCAATATATTTTCCCGGTCCCCGGGCATTTGTGCATGAAATTTTTGTTGAAACCCGGGCTGCCCGGGGGGGGGATGGTCAGGGTAGGAATTGAACGAGACATTATCCCCAGCAGAGCGTTTTTTGCAAGGAGAAAAATTAACTCAACTGCTTGAAAATGGTAACCCGATCTCTCAGCTAGAGTGACTCTAGTGCTGAGGTCACCCTAGCATGCTTGTAAACACGACATAAAAATTATGAATATTTACGAAATTTCAATGCATTGAAATTTTAATGCAATTATGCTAAATTGCCAATATCTTGCAGGAAATTTGTAGGTACAATTTGTTTGGTCTCAAGGATCAAATAAAATTATTTCTAGCCATGTCCCTTACTACCTTTTCTTTTAAATCTCAACCCAGCAAGCCTCAAAAGATGTTACTGTAAACATCCAGTTAGGCCTACTAGTTTTGTTCAGTGTTGCATAGGCATTAAGTGTTCCGTAGGTGATATGGTTTTCTCATTTATTCGATTTACGTAGTCTTATTTCTTAATCCCCAGTTGACTCGCTCCCGAGGCCATCGAAATCTGTCCAGTTTTTTGGCCGTAAAGCTATGAGATCTAGTTGCAGGAGCGGGAGGAGGATTAAATGATAAGACTACAATTTAGGTGCAAGAAAAAGCCAATCATATACACTTGTAGGTTTAAAGGACATATACCTAGTTCTCCCCTCACTGATAATAATAATAATAATAATAATTCAAATAATTCAAATAATTCAACGACTGAGAGTGAACACCCTAAAATATGTTTACACCTATTAAGAAGCATTTCATGCTGAACCTACTCCACTCATTCCACTATTCCACCCACTCCACATATTCCACCCACTCCACTCCAGTCCACTATTCCCCATTCCATGTTTTAAAGGTAGCCTTTCATGATGCAGGCTATCATGGCACGATTTGGCTTTTAATTTTTCATAACAAGAATTGTCGAGCATTTTTATGAATAAACCCCAAACTTCACCGTTATATAATGAGATTGGATATAATATTTTTTGACAGTGGATGTTTTAGCCCCTTTCTGGGTACTGTACTAATGTCGCTAAGAAATGAAAACATGGCATTGCAAGCCATTTTGTATATAATTATTCATTATTCTTGCCTGTTTGAATGTACCCTGAATCAGAGGTTCGTTCTCAAATCAAAAACACAAAAAAAAATAAATGGGGAAGGGATAAAAGGACGACAAAGAGGAAAAACGAGTAAATTTCTAAAAGTATTGTATCTAAAATTTGTTCTTGGAGATGGGCCATATTCCAGCATTTTCAGTTCTGCCCTGTTTGCTGAACACCAGAGTTTGTGTCCAATTGACCTTCATTTGATAATATATTCCCCTCATTTATACAAGCAACGATCAAGTCCTCCCTTTGATTCTAACACAGGTAATAAGTCGACAGGGTAAACTTCAGAAAACCAAGTTCGTCATGAGCACGTTTGATTGCATCACAGGGGGGGGTGCAATACTATCTAACGTGACGTGGATATGCGTGTGTGTTCAAGGAAATCGTGAGCTGACTCAAAAATATAATGGAAGGAAAACACATACCCAAAATATAATAGCACGGTGCCTATTATGATGAAATTTTGCTGCCTATTACATCTTTATTGACATTTCATTTTGCTATTTCTTAATATTTTGCTTAAAAATATAAGATTTCAAATTCCCCCCCCCCCCTCTCCCTGGGGATTGGATGACACTGTTTGTCAAATAGGTCGGCAATATCATACACCCGTGTTTAACCCCCGTTTTTTTAGGCAGGAGTTACAGCGTATTTAACCCCCGTTTCACACCTCCTGTAGTGTAACAGCAGATGTTAGGCCACTGTAGTTGGATTGGACAAACTTATGACTGATCCTCAAGTTTGCAGTGTATGGAGTAGACTTTAGCAACAAACGAGAGTCGTAAGCTTTGGATAAAATCTACGAAGCATGTATATACATGTTCTTTTCACGCAAAGTACAGGTTTAGAAGAGTATTTAAGATAAAAACATGATCGGATGTTCTAGAACTTTTAGAAAAACCAATCTGATTAGGACTGGAAAGCGAGTTTTAATTTAAAAGCCTGTAGATCGATTGTTCGGAATGTACGTGAAAAATGTATGCAAAGCAGCTCGTAACTGTAATTTCCAAGTAATCGTTTGGGTTGCGAAGTCTAGGGTAACCCTACTACTAGGGTAATCTTTGTCGCTTGTGCTAGGGCATGCTAGGGGAACCATAGTTTGCATAAACAGGCCCTAAGAAAAGGGTCCCAAAGGAATAAAATGGTATCTGGGCTTTGCCTAAAATGACACTCTGGTACTGGGAATTGAAGGGCTGGGACTGAGAATACAAACATTCAATTCAATTCGATTTTATTCATTGAAAAAATAGACTGGAAATGGGACTCGATCACCGACAATATATATCGACAAAAAGGTGACTGGGATTTCCAGAAAAAGGCTAGGAAAATGTGATTGAGGACCCCTTTGAGGACCCCCATTAAGAACAGTAGTGTCGAACCCCATTAAGAACAGTGTCGGCCCCCATTAAGAACAGTGTGAGCCTCAAATCTTGGTAAATAGGAACCATTATTCTTCAGCTAAAATTATCTTGTTTATATGAAAGTGTGTTTCGTCACGAGGAAAACTTTTCATAGAAAATTTGACTCAAGCCATAGGTTCCTACCACAGGCTGCAGGAAAAGTAAACATCAATTTTTAGTTCTTTGTTAATTTTTTCTGGTCTACTTGTCCTACATTCCGTGTTTTGATTTTTGCAGTCACGGGGAAACATAGGGACAAAAAAAATAGAATGTAGAACAGGTGGAATGAGAGAAATCGAAGTGGGAATAAAATGAAAACTTTACTTTTCCTTAAGTATACAGTATAATACAATGGGCTATAATACAATAATGCTATGTATCTTTGTACTGGCCCCACCATGGGTTCCGGAGCCTCAAAAATACAAAAATAAGATTTTTTATTTTGTATACTCTTACTTTTGAGGCTCTGGAACTCAATTTAGTACTCACTGTGGTATCGTTAGTAGTTATTGTGCATATAACTTTCCATGAGTGCCGTAGTAATTCGGTTAAGCCCCCCTGGAGGACTCATTCAAAATTTGGCCTCTGATAGGGGGGCTTATTAGAAAGGGGGGCTTATTCAAAAGTCAGCTTCCCTGAGAGTATTATCTAGAAAAAGCATGAATATTCTAATCTAAAAAAGTTATCTTATTATGTGAAACTCAACATAGGAATGGTCGTATGAAAAAAAATTTTGGAAAATTCGTAATCAATTTGTTGTCTTTTTTTACTGAATATCAGAGGGGGCTTATTCGATTTCTGTTTTGACAAAATATTCCAGAGGGGGCTTATTAAAAAATCACCTTTAAGAGGGGGGGGCTTATTCGAGAGGGGGCTTAAGCGAATCATTATGGTATGTGAAAAGGAAATATAAAAAATGTTTAGATGTTTAGATGTGTAAATGAAAATGTTCTTGGATTTGGCAAGACTTTATGAGCAAACTTTGAAATAATTACGATGAAGAGTGAAATTAAAAGGTTGACATGTTCATATTTGTCGAATCTAGTCAAATCGTGGCATTTACTGAAAACATATTTTGCGATGGTAACAAAATTAAAATTCATAAAAAAACTAAACTCACCTCTGCTTCTTTGGGACAAAAAAAGATTCTATACATTTTGCCAACAATCCATTATTTTCCCTCTTCGCAGGCTCTGCAGATATACCCTTGCCTCGAGCTCTAGACTTTTGCACGTGCTCCTCCTCAATTGCATCGTATTGATTTACTGGCAAAAGAGAGTTCATTTTTCGGACCTTCACCCTCAGCTTCTCGATGGTTTCCAGTTGGGATTTTATCACATTGTTTCTGTAAATTAGCTCATCTTTCAGCAGTTTTGCATCCCGTTCTTTCTTTTCTTTCAGTTCTTCAATCATAGTCTCGTATTCTGTGATAATATTGTTTTTTCGAGCAAGTTGCTTTTTTTTCTCGGATGCCTCTTTGCTGATTATTTCAAGTTGTTTCGTTTTTTGGCGCAGCAATGACTGCAATAATTTGAATCTCTCCTCCTCAGTGTTGTACTCGATGTGGTTGTTTGATTTCACGCTAGCCATGGTTTGCCTCGATTTCATTTTGCCGAGTTGCTCTTTTGGTCAATGTTTACTGTTTAAAAGAAAAAAAATCATGTAACCAGCCTCGTTATCAAGGAGTTACTTCAATTTTTAGCTAGGTTATGTTAATTTATGCGATATCAACGGAATGATACAATCAATACCTAGTTGGCATTTATTTCACCGGCCCTAATTTAACATCGGTCCTCTGGCGTTATTTTTTGGAAGGCCATGGTCGAACTCTCATAGACAAACCCCTGACGCCCCCCCCCCCTTTTCCAAGGAGGGACCAAAATAACGCGAATAAGAGCCGGCGAAATAAGGACCAACAATGTATTCAAATTCTCTTTAAATTTAGTAATTAATCCTTACTTGGTAATCAGAATCAGTCAAATGCTGATGCGAAATCGCCAAATTCTGTTCGTTTGTTCACAGGAAAACCAGTATCGAAATTTACTAAATATATCATATTTATTTAATTATATATTGATTTTTATTTTTCTGCGGTGGAATTTTAAGTTAAGCTAACATTACCCTGGGTGCAAGAGTTTCGGTCAGCAGTCGTGGTCAAAGAAAAATATAAATTTTTCTTTGACCGCACCGGGACTCTAGCAATCAGGGTAAGCTAAAACAAAATTGTCAAAACATAGGCCTTCATTAGGTTCTTTCACGCTTCGTTGCTCCCAAAATATTGCTATTTTCCCTCTTACTAGTTCTCTAAATGCTACTCCCTTTAATCCCTTTGATGATATTTTGATTTTGTTTCCTATTTTTACGTTGATGTTGCCTTCGATCTAAATTTTTTTATTTCAAGGCTGCCATTATAGAGGTTTGAGAAATTTGGATTAAGCAAAGAATGTTTAGTTTGGGGATCTATCGGTGGCGTGGCCACGTGGGAGACAATTAAATACCACCCCTTCCGCCTTTTTGGGGCTGGCCACGCTGTTGGGAATCAATCTTTGTATTTTTATATACTTTTTATGAAAGTTATTGCAATACAAAGATTTCAGTTTATAAATTCCATTTACACTACAGAATCTGTTTGACACGCACGGGTAGACTTTGGTATCCGTACCAGAAGAATTGGTTCTGCATAGCTTTTGCACTACAATTGTTATCTGAGCCGAGCCGTTATTTGTGATAGAAAATGCCCTAGAAAAATGCATAAAGATACGATCTCTAAAACACCAAGTTTGCGAATGCAAAATTACAAAAAATTTTAAAGCAAAATTACACGCATAGGCGCATTTTGTTTGTAAGAAAGTTAGGCCCAGCGTTGGTAGCCAAATTTTAGTGTATTTTTGGATCGAAAGTTCCTTATGAGTTTCTAAAAATTTTATTGCTCTATAAATGTACTTTGGATTAATGAATTTCTACAAAAGGGCTTCCAAGGTGCCTAGATAGATTTTAGAACAAGTACCAAAAGAATTCAAACTTAGAAATAAACTATTTTATGCTGTAATCCCGAATCCAAAATAAATAAATTAATGCTGTAAAGTACAACATTTTCTTAGCTTTTTAACAGGTAGCACGGTTTCTTAATTTCACACTGGCATACATGATGAGGACACAAAGAGCAGAAATGAATTGAGTAAATCCAGGTTTCCTGAGAAAATTACGAACATTTGGAAAATTTAAAGTTTGAGGGCCCAATATACTACATCTAGTTACATTATAGGATATAAAGAAATTTCCAATCCCTCCATCGGCCCCTTAGATTAGCTGATATTTACTATGGGCACAGAGGTAGTTACCCCAGAGGTAGGGACCACTATGGAATCAAGGTCTTTCGATCTTTTAATGCTATCCCTGCCACTCTAGTTTAGGGGTACGTGGTTTTCTAATAAATCTAGATGTAATTTTAACTATTGTAATTAAATCAGTCACGTCTGTAATATTTTATCCTTTTCTGTTTTTGTTTTTAGGAAATAAATTGTAAAATAAAAGTGGTATAATGATACATACATACAGACATACCTGAGTAAATCAATTTTGAACTCACCACATTCATCCAGATGAAGATAACTGTATGACTTTTTTGATCATTTAAGACTACGAGGCAAGCAGTTGCAAAATTGCTATAAAAGTCAGCTAACAATATAATCTTTGTATATTTACAAATTTGTTATTCCCTGATAATTTTCTTGGCTTGAAAACGACACTCAAGGCTGAATTCAAGTTGATATAACTTTTTATCTTAAATGGATATTTCTTAAAAGGATATTTCTTACGCATTACTGTTTAAGAGTACAATAGAGAAATGCTAGAATTCAAATCCTCGTGTAATACCTCGAATAACCGGACATATGCCTTTAAATTAAGAGGATAATTCTAAGGATGTAGCAAAAGCAAAAGCAATAGCCTTTATTTCTAAGGATGTAGCAAAAGCGAAAAACTTTTGAAAAAACCGCTGAGCTTTTATAATCCCAACTATCTTTAATGTTCAAATTTGTGTATACCAAACATTAATGTTATGTTTCATTCAAAATCACCCAACATAATGGTCAATTTTTAATACCTAACCCAAGATTAAGGCATTTTTTCTTGAAATCATGCTCCTGTTTAGAGAATATACTGCCTTTAGACCCATCCATTTCGGCGGCATATACCCGTACATATATATTAGGGTGTACCCCCCCCCCCCTGGAGGTTGGGAGTTATAGGAAGGGTAAGTTATCATTGCCAAACCAGAGAAAACAATGAAATACGAATTTAATATGCTGGACTTCGAGTAAATTTAACGACTTTCTAAAAGGCAGCATTTTCATGTATGTTGTAATTGTATACCTAGGCAAGCCCGTTTTTTAGACAGTTTCTCGAAATGATTAAATTATATGTGTACTGGAGTGATTTCGGAACAAGTAAATATTATCATTTTGGACAGTCAAAGTTCATTATTTTTATTTCTTTTCATACAAATTGTACTTGAACTAGCAGAAAACATCTGCCATTATTTCATATCTTATGTAAATTCGTCGTAAAAAGGATGACTTACTTTGAATTCTAAATTAGGCCATGCAAAAGATTACATTTCCAAAATAAATCTCAGCCGTAAATCTCCAAACAGGTTTTCTTGTAAAATTACTTCGAGTCGTCAGCAGAAGAATTTCAATTTGAAAGCAATTTGAAAATGTTCCACCAGGGTTCGGGGAGGGGAAGCAATTATTTAAAAGCACTCGTTAGAAAACTAAAGACAGAGCTTTAATGATTTTCGTCAGTTTATTTTTTCCGGTAAAGTGTGGGCATAAATCTGGTGACAGGTGTCGTTTCTAACATGAACAATCTTTGCATGTTTGTTCAAGCATCCTCTGTTAACTAGACTATTTTTCAATCAAGAAACTTTATTTCATCCTCTTATGTAGTACCAAACATCGATAAAAACAAAAAGAACAACAACAACAACAACAACAACAACAACAACATAAATTAAAAATAAAAAAAAAATCATCTGTCTTCTAGTCTTTTTGGCGCCAATCATCTGAACCGCCAAAATTCTCATCAGGTGATAAAAAATCTTTCTATTGTTTATTTTTCTGCATATACAAACAACGTCTTTTATTTTATTTAGCTTGAAAATGATCTTAAGATGATCTTATTATCATTAATATTTATAATTAAATGTTACAAAAATAATATTCTTATTTTAAAATTGAAATGCTGGTCTAAAACTGTTTCGTTTAAATAACATTGACACTGTAAATTAGTAACATTATGAACAGTGCTAAGATATTAGTGTAGATATATCGCACACCAGCTCTAGATATGTAATGAATATTATTCACTCTTAAGATACTTGTTTTAAAATAGCTCTTTAAGAACTAAGAAATGAATCTCTGCTACTCGGATCCATTTGTTTTGGCATTATTCAAGCATATCAATATTTTCAACTATGATTTATTCTTTACAAATTTTGATTTCCTTGGAAAAAATAATTTCTTCGTCAAAAAATTTTTATTTTCACTTGGGCGCAAATAGGTTAATATTTTTCAAAGTTTTTTCGTGAATTTTTTGCTTTTATTCTAACTACAAAGCATTTTATTCCTAACAAACGTTTGATTTTATTCGAAAAAATGCTTTCTTTGTCCTTTCTCCTTTCTTCAGGTGAGATTTTATGCCTCAAATTGAGATTGAGC
>JAYJMH010025179.1:0-18453 GCA_036873815.1 Phacellophora camtschatica
AGCTCTATAGGCGCATGCTTGAGTTGAGTTGAGTTCCATCTATTTTTAGAGGCTGTGCTTATGTATCCGTTCATTTACTTTAATAAAGCATTTGCTACTTTCTGACAAATGAATATCAATTCCCCAATAATGCAAATTAACTTATCAAAGCGCGAAGCAAAGCTTTTTTAAAATTGATGAAACAAAACTGTTAAAATGCGCTTTATTTAAGACAGTCTTCTTCCAGTTATGTAACAAAAAGAGTAGCTAATGACATTTAAAAAATAATCTTTGTGACAAACCATCAAAATATACTTACCGATTGGTACTTCAAGTTTGCAGTCGGGTGTCTTGTCATAACCAAGAACTCGTAATTTCTCTTCGTCTACATTAAGAAAAGAAAATTCTTAAAAATCTCCTTTGCTTTTGACTTTACTATAACTAGGTAATTACATTATCTGAAAACTATAAGACACATAAGCTATTAATTAACCACAACAAACGCGTTTGAATCGTACAAATGAGCCAAATAAGTCCACTGAATGATTTTAAATAATTTTCCAAGGAAGAAAACCACTTTCTCAGTCACCTGGTGCTCAATGTTCTACATACAGAGGGTGCTGAAATAAGATATAAACTAATCAATTAAATTAAATGCATTGATGATAAAATAGTAATTAATCAACTTGTTTGAAGTTACTCAAAAATATTCTGCATCACAAAAGGCAATTCAATAGTCTTGCAACAAACATGTACCACAAGAACAGTTATTATCTTTGAATCAACACTGCCGCAACTTGAAATAATTTTTAGTATTCCTTGCTGTTTACCATCGCTTCGAAGGAACTTTCCTATCATTAAATCACTTTTATAAAACTCCCCAGAGTTAAATTGACAACATTAACAGACCCTGAGTTAAATTAACATGTTATAAACAGACCCTCCCAAAATAAAGAAAACTGGCGTGTTAACTTACACACAAAAAGAACATTTTGGTAACATTTTGCATTAGTAAGATTTCATTCGCCTGTCTATTTTTCAATATTCTAATTGCTGAAGACACGTACCAATAAGCCTGTAAGTAAATTGTTTTTTTGGCTTGCTAAAGCTGATCACATCCAATTTTATGCGCTTACAGATCATAGTTCATAGATCTTAGATCAAAAGATCAACTTTGCAAATTGCCTTTGAAACGTTTCGGTATCGTGAGCAGGCAGCTAACACAAGCCCTGGTTGTATGCGCTTGCATGCAAATATCACATATCACATATCACATATCACATATCACATATCACATATCACATATCACATATCACATATCACATATCACATATCATATCAATTTGTTTATAGGATACATTACAATCGTAGATTATATTTAAAAAATCCTATTATATACGACCCAAGAAAAACCGAAGGCTATCTAGCTTGGGCCGCTAAATTATAGTATAAAATAAATCTAACAATGATTGTCCATATAAGCATATGTATCTATATTTTAACAATAACATATAACAAAACGATAACAATAGCATTAACAATAACAATAACATAATATAGCAAAAATGTTTACAATTTTTAAATATGACGATATATTTAACGATTTAAAACGCAACAAGCATATCAGAGAATCTGTAATAGAGCAGCTGTAATGCAGATTCTGTTGCATAACGCCAGTGTAATAATCGTATTAATAGAATACACGAGCTAGCAATGATGATAGTGATCCCAAGAATGAAAAACAAGCTGAAGACTCCGAGAAGAATTAGGCTTAATTATGGTGACAGGAAGAATGCTAATCGACAAGAACCTTTGACATTGTAAAAATAGCCGAAAATAGCATACCTTAGATATTATTATATAAACAAAAAGCACTTGGTGCTAAATTAC
This sequence comes from Phacellophora camtschatica, assembly GCA_036873815.1. NCBI lineage: Eukaryota > Metazoa > Cnidaria > Scyphozoa > Semaeostomeae > Ulmaridae > Phacellophora > Phacellophora camtschatica. Next base: position 1,870 of record JAYJMH010025179.1, read on the forward strand.
CATAGGAAGGCATGCAGTTCTAGTTCCTCTGTGCTTTTAGAATAGTCAAAGCTGAATCTAGTTAAAAATTTAGCAAGAAACGACACCACATTTAGACTGGGGGCACCTGCCCATTGTTTGCCTTATTTCACCTTCCATTCTTTTTTATGGAAAGATGGTACGTGAAATAAGGAAAACAAAGGAAAACAACAGACCAGGTCTACATCACATAAAGATTTTCATGGAAAATAACTTTATTTTGCTTTCGCGTTTTAGGGTGAGAGATATTCTTACTGTGTGCAAATGTGGTCGTACTATATACGATGTATATATGCTGATATCTGGAATAGACTGTCGTATTTTGACATCAAGGAGATTTTGTTTTCAGTTGTAAATGAATCGTTGATACTCCTAACTGGACGATATTCTAAACTTAGGCCATCTTGTGCACGAGTTAGCCAATACAGGTATTATTTATTATTTTATCATATTTATTTCAAATTAACAGGCAAATCCTATCTTAATTTCATTTTGCTGGGGGGTAGCAGATACAAACTACCGTAATTTAAAAAATAAGCATACCTTTAAACTTCTGAAATTAATGTAAAATTCTGTCCGAGTTTACCTCCTGAAACTGTGACACTTTTTGTTGTTTAGCAATGTGCCATATGGCCCTTCCAGGGGTGAAGGGGTTAAGTTATTAACTTGTGTTTTGTCTGTCGTGTTTTTATTATTTTGTACAATAATAATCATGAGATTGTGGCAATAGTCAGCAAATAAATATAAAACTCTTTCTAAATTAACTAGTAATGGCAAGATAATGATATACTAAACGTATCGGGCATAACCCTACATCAGTGGTAAATTACTTGTTTTTATTATTCTGCCTGCATTTAAAAAAACTAAAAAATGTTCATTTGGAATTGTATTTTTGACTTAAGCATTTTCCATTTCATCTGCAGTGCTGATGTATCAGCTATATGTGATGTTTGTAGTTGGTTGCTTTGGAAACTAGGGGATTCGTCAAATGATATCATTCGTGCAGAATCTCGTACCTCATTGGTACATCATTGGCATTCTTTGTGTTCAAACATGCTCATTAACATGGCAAGTACTTGTAGTTTTTTTTTAACATAAAATATTTCTTCGGTAAAACTACTGGGTAATCCAAAAAATACCGGGTGGCCTAAAAAAGTTCCAACGTTTTAAAAATCACCAAAATTTGATTTAGATACCAATTTAAGTAATTTATTTTCCTGCTAACGTGCGAAGGACCAAGTCAATTTTCGAAACTACTGTTATTTTGGTAGCTTTGAAGAAGACGTAATTTTGACTTTAAAAACATAATTTGAGCTATACGTTTCAAAACCTTCGTAATTTAAGTTTAAAAAATATATTTAAAACGTTCAATGCAGCAAATGGTATTTAAATTTGTTCTAACGATATAAAATGATGGCAACTTGCAATACGTTGATTTATTGATTTCTTCATATATTTGACATTACAACAATTTAGCCCTTCTTGTACATGGCAACGGAAAAATGAGCTTGATTGTTAACACAATCGAATTTTAGTGATTTTTCAGACGTCGGAATTTTTTCTTGGGTCACTTGGTAGTTTCCAACTTTGACAGGTGATCGACACGGTTCTCTATTTTATAAAATCAGGTGATCGAAAGATTGAAGCCATTAAGTAAGTAAGTATAATTTTGCCATTAAATTTACAAGAGTTTAAAAATTACAATATAATATTTACTATTTAAATCTACAATAAAAATATTTACAAAATCATTAAAATACAGGATCGCTTAAAAACATAAAAACACACCCCTAGCTAGAGTGGCAGGGATAACATCAGAAAGATCGAGGTAATCTTGATTCCGCGATGGTCCCTTTTAGAGATGTGTATTTTTATATTTAACCCTAACAAAAAGAAAGAATCACGGCGAACAATTTGATAAATTTTGCATGTAGCAGCTTTTTATTCTATGTTTGAAGGAATTGATGCTACTTGCAGTTTTGATTTCGGGTGGTAGATCGTTCCATAATCTTGGGCACACGTATGATGATTCAAAATTTGTTTTAAAGACGAAACATTGACTTTGATATTTCCTATTTTATGGGATTTTTCTGATATCTGAAATAGGTCGAATATGTGGATTTTATAAAAAGTTGTGGTTTTAACCATAAGAAAACAATTATTTTAAATTTTTTCTTGCGGATAGTAAACACAATATATATATAGCCAATCGACATAGAAAGGTCCCAAATGTCAGAAAAAGCTAAATTTATATCTCCAAGACAACAAAACATTATTTATTTGTCATTAGTTTCCGTGCTTAAAATAGAGATTGTTAACGTATGATCAAATTTTGCTGCTTTTTTGTACATTTTACGAACGCCTCGTTCTATAAAATCCATGTATTCAACGTATTTTTAGCCTATGTGCGCGTAGCCTCAGAACTCTCTCCTTTGACGGAGGAGAATTTTGAGTCTCCACGCAGGCTACGTATTTCAAACATAGGAAAAATCCCTCAAAATTGGAAATATCTGAGTTAAATGTTATGTTTCAGCTTTGAAACAATATTTGAATCGTTTCAATCGGTCTTAACCCTGATTCTCTATAACCTGTCAAAGAAGGAATATATTTCTTGGTTTACCCAGTTTGTTGAGTTTCTGTTTCACCTTTGAAATTTAGTCTTCTTATTATGTTGTTTTAAAGTGCATATGACACGAAAATTTTTATTTGCTCATTCATATAAATAGAAATATATATACATTATGTTTCAGTACAATTCTTGAATATTGTTTTATATAAATAGAAATATATATACATTATGTTTCAGTACAATTCTTGAATATTGTTTTATATAAATAGAAATATATACTGTTTGAATATTGTTTTATATAAATAGAAATATATACATTATGTTTTAGTACAATTCTTGAATATTGTTTTATATAAATAGAAATATATATACATTATGTTTCAGTACAATTCTTGAACATTGATGCTATTAGCCAAACAGAGGCGAATTTTGTAACAATAATGAAATTGACACATTAGTTTCAAAGCGATTATCCCTCGAAAACGAAACAAAACTCTCTCAACTGGAAAACGAAAACAAACAATGGTGCGGAGGAGATGTTTTAATTTTCCAGTTGAAAGAGTTTTGTTTTGTTCTCGAGGAATATTCCCTTTGAATCCAGTGTGTCGATTTACTATTACTACGAAATTCGCCTCTGTTTATTAGCCAACAATAGTGAATTTGCTTTTTCTCACTTTTAGATTTTAGTGTCAACTCCATTGAAAACTCTTGCCGATCACTTAACCGTAAGAAACTCTTTGCCACAAAATGATCGCGTGGATTTTGATCCGCCAAATTTGCTGCTTAATTGGTCTGAATCGCTTCTTTTTCCAAAGGCAGTTAGCAGGTAAATTCGGCTCATTACAAGTCTTTGATGGAATAGATATTTTTTAAACTACACCTCTTCATTTAGCTCCTCTTTTTAAATCTGTAACATTTAATACTGCAACTAAGACTCGGTCCGTGTTTCAGCATAGTTGAGATAATAGCAGGCAACATTTCTAGATATATGACAAATAACAGTTGTACATTTTGTTCTGAAAAAGTTGTTTGGAAATGCGTATTTTAAGAACGAATAATTTTTGTCATATATTTACATATGGTGTGCGTTTGTACTCCAGGAAGGGCCATACAAGGTAAAACGTAATATTTTCAGGAGGTATATGCGGGCAGAAATTTATGTTAATTTCAGATATTTCAACGTACGTTTATCATATAGATTAAGTTGGTTTGCATGTGCTACCCCCTGCAAAATAGAACTTGCATATTATTTGCCTGTTTAGCAAAAATAAGCCTGGGCGTGAAAAGGTTAGTTGGTTATTCCATTTTCTATCCGTATAGGGGCATGGACGTAAATTTTCAGGGGTTTGGCTTTTCTGGATTCCAAGGGGTTGCAAGAATTTATATTAGATTTTTCGAGGTGTATAGTTTGATCTTGTCAAATGACTTTCAGGGGGTAACAATAAGAAGTACCATCCCCTCCTTGCCACGCTACTGGGGTAAGTGCACAAGTTAAGATTTCCAGACCCTTTGCCAGGAGAGTCTTACTTCCATATGTCTTTTCCAAGGGGTTTAAACAGTTAGCGTAAAATTTCCAGGAAATATTTAGGCCCATAAACCTTTAAAAGATAGAAGAATTTCAGGGGGTTGGCTGGGCTTATTCTGGAATATTTTACTAAGGGGCGTTCCAGAGAACCAAATCTTACTTCCATACCCCTGTACAGATAAAAATAGAATAGCCCAATGTGCAGAAGAAATCTTTCATGCTTGCAAAATTTACCCCCGTCATTTTATTAATCTGTGTTATTTTCCATATGACATATGGAGTTTTCAGTGAGCAACGAGATAAAATTTAGGTGTTTATGTGCAGTTTCTAAGCTCTAAAAACATTTTGACCATGTGAATGTATTGTTTTTCTTGTAATATCAGAAATGAAACGAAATTTCAACCACACTGACTTTATCTGCGCAAATACGTGAATTTCAACCACACACTGCACACTGACTGTATCTGAACAGCCTCAACATGGTTACTTTCAAAACGAGACAACAGAAAGTTGTCGTGAGATATCGATATTTCACTTCTTGGTGAAAATAAAGGCTCGTGTTTTTATTAGTCTTCACGTCTGAAAGGGATAAAAATTCTCCAAAATGCGTTTGAAATGCTACCTCCTCTTGAATCGTAACCAAACTGAGACTTAAAAAGAGCATAGACCCAAAACATCGTATTACGAGAAATTATTCAATAGTATTCAATTTGTTTTTATTCATTATTTATTTCAATTACAATACGAGACCACGCGTCACCAAAATATGGTTATGTTTTCTCTTTTAGTTTGAATGAAATGGAAGGGAGAGAGGCTGTGTTTTTTGTTTGCAAAGAGATTGAAGGAAAACCTACTCCAAAATGGCCACTTGTTGTTCAGGTGATAGAAGATAACATTTATTGTTTTGTTTTTTTTTGCATTTTCATTTTCTTATTGTATTCTTTTTCTGAAGTTGAATGTTCCAAGGAAACTAAATTACTTAACTTAGTCTTTTCATTGTGAATATTTAAGTTTCTAGGCATTTATTTTTCTGAATCATAAAAGAGAAACTTTTAGAAATCTTTTAATACAGTTTTGCGAGAACCTTCTTATAAAGTATTTTGACATAATGTTTTATTGAAGTTCATTTTTGGGATTTCATTAATCAACGAATTAATAAAATCCTTAAAGGAACAACTTTTGTCAAAATTATTGACATACGTTCATTTTATGCAAAGTTGATTTTTAAATGAAATTTATTAATCAGAAGTCATTTTTTATTGTTACTTTTAGGCTGTTCTTATGAGAGATGCGCTTCTTCCGACATTGATTGCAAGTAATTCAAGTAAGGAAGCCGTTTTTATTTTATATTTTATGAAATCAGTCATAGTAAAGAGGGATTTTGCATTTTTATTTGTGAGCTGTTGGAGGTTTTTGGGTATGAATTTGTTGATGATATGGTCAGTTGTTGGTTGTTGGATTTTGGTTGTTGTATAATTGATGTACATTTCATATACGGAAATGCACATTCATTAGAGAATATTCAAAAATGTTTGTCCGCATTTACCTCCTGAAACATAGCGCTTTTTACGTTTTTATTAATGGGCTATTAAATCTTTGCCGGGGTGAAAGAATCAACGCAGTTGAATCCTGACATCTTTAAATCTCAAAGGGAATGAAAATATATTTGAGACAGCAAGTTTTTGAGATAACCAAATTTAAATCAACACTGATAAAGCTCTTCAGGGATGTACAGAACAGTTCATATAAAAGTTTACTCTATGGGGAATCGATCAAAAACGCAGCACAGTTAAACTCTGCCATCTCGATCTCTCAAAAGGTATGCAAATTTGTCCAAGATAGGTGAGTTTTTGAAATAACGAAGCTAAGAGTTAATACTGTAAGCTCTCAAGGGATATGCAAAACAGTTTGAGTAAAAGTTCACTCTATTGGGAGTAGATTAAAATCGCAGCCCTTTTGAACCCCGCTTTCACGAACTCTCGACGGGAATGGAAATTCATCCGAGAAAACAGCAGAGGCGAATTTTGTAACAATAGCGAAATTGACACACTGGTTTCAAAGAGATTATCCCTCGAAAACAAAGCGAAACTTTCTCAACTTGAAAATGAAATTATCTCTTCCACAACACTGTTCGTTTTCATTTTCTAGTTGAGAGGGTTTTGCTTTGCTCTCGAGGGATAATCGCTTTGAAACCAGTGTGTCAATTTCACTACTGTTACAAAATTCGCCTCTGTTCGAGAAAGCAAGTTTTCGACATGACCAAAGCTAAATGAGAACCAAAGGCTCTCGACGGATATTAGAGTTAAGCGTTAGAGCTAAGCGAATTCCAGTCAGAGAGATTCAATTTTTATATTAATGTCAATTTTTTCCTTGGCAGATGAATTTTTACACAAGAAATTTACCAAACCATATATTTATACTGATGGATATTTGAACGGCAACTTTAAATCGCGAGTGGAAGTAGAATCTTCCCGTTTGGATCTTCCTGCATTTGTCAGCCATGTTTATCAATTGATGTTCAAAGCTTCTGCAATATCTGATGCTCTTGCTCATTTCTTGTTGGCTTTGGCAAATCGGTATGTATACACTTGTACAATTCATTGGCTGTTTTAGCAAGAAGACATGAGATTCGAAACGAAAACCCAATAGCTGTGTCGTCTTCAGCAATCAATTTGAATAGATTTAGTTTACTTTCGAAAAGATGCAAGCCCAAGGGACCCAAATACGGAGCTGGAGACGTTGGGGTTATGAAAACAACAACGTAAAGTGTCACAATTTCAAGTACGCTATTGATTGAAGGAACATCATCGTCAATCAGGCCAGATTTTGCACTTTCCATGATGTTCGTTGGGAATAACGGTGATATGAACATGACTGTTACTGTTGGTGGTTGCTGACTTTTTCTCGAGAAACGAGCATATTTTATCATAAAGTTATTGTCCGTGTCCCATTTGCTAAGACAGCCTATTGCTGCAACGGAGGTGCAAATCATCTGATTTGATTTATTTTGAAATTTTATCATGTGTATGTTTGTGAGTTTTTGACGTGTGTTTTCACTGTTTCTGACTTCCTATCACGACAATCTTTAGCAAATTGTTATTTTTTTCAAAAGTTATTTTTGCCTCAAATTTTTGTTGATAAATAACAGAAAACGTCTAATGTTTTATGCTGCCATTTTGGTTGAATTTTTAAAGTCCTATTCTGAACATTTATCCTTTGCGTTTTGAATGAAAATCAAAACAAAGGTTGCAAGAAGTCGCACTCACAATTGTTGACGACATAAGGGAGGTTTGGATTCAGAACGAATTCAAATGCGAGTACAAGATTGAAAAATACACTCCAAAAGGCGATTAAGCAAAAAAAAATTATTTTTACATCTTGCAATGTCAATGGTTCTTCTCAGAGTCTTCGGCTTGTTTTCTCAAAACGACGGAAAATAGTCAATTTCACATTGTAGATTTGAAAAGCACAACGTTCTGATGTATCATGGGAACAACGTTTCTCACGAGTTTATTCTTTAAATTCTAAATTCAATTCTTTTCTCTGTTGTACTTGTAAACTCATACTTGGATTCGTTCTGGATCTAAACCTCGTTCTTGATCTAACCATCCTCCACAGCAACCTTTTCCTGCTAATAGTTTCAATCATAATTGCTCGCTAATTCAGTTTTTCCCAGAGACTAACCTGTGTGTCTTACGAAATGTAACTTTCATAACTTACGAGAGTCAATGTGAAGCATCGATATCAGAAATAGGCCTTCATGTATTCACTTTCATCTATTTTACTATTTTTAGTGAGAATACATGGAGTCTCTTTGACAATCATATCGTCATAAAGTCAAGAGATACTACAGAGGTAATCTTGAAGTTTGTTGTTCTCATTTTTAAGCAACTGCTTTATAAGCAACTGTATATTCGTCTGAAAATTAAGCAGCCCCACTTCTGGGATAAGATAGAAGTAAGCAAATTACAGTAAATAAGTAAGCAATTTTTAATAAATTGTGCTTGGAGCAAGCTCTTCTGCTTTCGTAGTAGGGAACTGTGGCCGTGAATGGGACTGTTTAACTCTAGTGCTATTTTCAAGTACTATCCAGTATTAAACATCTAAACAACCATTTAAGCAGGTAATTTCGTTTATTTTGCTCTGACGAAGCCCTGTATGCCAAGGCGAAATATTAGCAACCTTGAAATTATCGTTTTTTTGCGTCGTTTCTGTTTTTTATTTTACTGTCTACTTCGTCGTAAGCATCCGTGGATCAAACGATGAGCCTACAATAGTGACCTTTTCTGAAAGCACATTTAAGCAACCCGAGTTTCAAATTTTGACTGAAAATTTAGCAACTTCAGGACTCCACAAAATTGTTAAGTTGCTTACGAATACAAAATCGTGTATATAACTTGTTGTTGACAACAAGTGATGCACTGGACTCAATTTAAATCCAATAAAAATATTTCTAGCTCTATCTGTTTTACGTTTCAGACTCCAATTTGGCTGCAAAACATTGAGAAGACTCTCATTCCTTTTCTGTCACGGTGAGCTGTTGCTGTTAATTGAAATTTAGTTGAAGCTTTATTTTTATTAGTCATTGCTTCCTGATATAGTGTTATATATACATTATTGAACAGGAACTTAGCATAATATATCTTGCAAGCGTTTTATGAATTTCTCACTTACCCTGTCTAAAATTTCTTATGTAAAATAAATTATAACATTTGACTTGAAATAAAATAAATTATAACTTGTTATATATCCATACATTAAAACGCATTTTTTGAAAACTCATCGATGCAAACAAGGCTTAGACGTCCGAGCGTTAGACTTATCTTGAGGGTTCAACTTTGCGTGAATCAAAAGACATATTCAACTAGGCTTGTTTACAACCCCCTCCCCCCAACCCCCTTCTTCTACACTACTGGACCCAAGCTTTGGGAATTTTTAGCATTCTTCTACCTCGTGCATTGAGTACACAAGTTTTTGTGGCATAAGGTATGTTACAAAAACCAACAGATGTTTTGTCAAGAGATTGGTCACATGACTTGAATTGGGTGTAAACAAACCTCAACTGGATTGGTCTATTAGACAGAGTCACTTCTGTTTTTTTTTATGTGTTTTGTTATTTATTAATTCTACGTTAATTTGGTTCACAAATATACTTTTTATAATTTCTACTTGCCGTTAGAGCGTTTTTGCCATCACTGGAACTCATTTGCGAAGCAGATCGTAAAAGGTGCCAGCCTTCTTTTGCATTCACCAAGCTTGAGACACTTCCGTGTGGATGTGCTGCTATTGGTGAATCATCTTCTTCTGCTACTCCATGTAAGTATAATTCCATTTATATTTGTCATTACGTTCCTTGACAAACAAGGACAGATTTTGTAGAACAAAGATTCATGTCCAGCATACATAACAATGCGATTTACAACTGGACAGGCCTCATTTGGAATATTATGTGCCTGCGAGGTAATGAGTGAGAGAACTGTGCTTGCAATTAAAGAAATTACGGGTAAAGTAAATGTGGCTGCAACTGATACTGGTACTGTTTGTTGTGACATTTTGTTCCCGTAAGCGATGCGATGCCCGAGCGCTGGCCCACATTAACGAGGCATGGCTCGAAAGAATAGATCTCACATTTTTGAGTGAACTTAATCAAATCAAACTATACAGATAGAGCCAAACTTTGAATTTTTATTTTTATTTTCTTAGCTTTCGTTGAAAGACGTAAAGGTTTTTGGAATGATCAATCGCAGTATCATGTTCGGTACTGAATATCTTGTTAAACTCTTAAGCATAAACTTAATGTCTGATCTAACTAAAACATAAATCTTTACTAAGACGGAAAATCTACACACAGTTGTCAGAGTTTCCCCCGTTTTCTTTAACTGCAAGGTTTAACTGCAAGACATAGAACAAACATTTTAAAGATTATTTGTGAGAAAGACACGATGATAAATAGTTCAATCCATTTCGGAAAATTTTCGGTGATGTTACACCATCTTTGCCCATACCAATATACATTTTTCCTAAAAGAAACTACCAAATACGTAAATTTCCATTAGAAATGCCCTTTCAACACGATGTTTTTATATGTGTTGTCTTTTGCTTTCTAACATTTGGTCACTTCACGTTACATCTTTTTGCAATGCAAATATTTATTTTGCTTCTTTATTTTCTTTGTTTCATTTTTTCAGCTGAAAGAGATCTGCTAAATTTCTTTTTCTCCTTCCCTCCTTCCATCCTTCCTTCCCTCCTTCCCTCCTTCCCTCCTTCCCTCCTTCCCTCCTTCCCTCCTTCCCCTCTCCGCGATTCTCATTTATCTCCCCAGTAGTTCGATGGAATTTTAGACGGGAAAGCCACGCGAAATAGAGCAAGATTAATTTGAGGATAATTACATACTTTGCCATACAAATATTTGTTCATCTTTTTTTTAAATTTATTTTCCTTCCTTTTTATCAGCTGAAGGAGATCTGCTTCATCAGTGTTTAGTAAGCACTTTAAATGTTCTTACTGAAAATCTCAACACAATTCCAAGAATTATCGCAGTATTCTTCAACAGGTTGAATGGTAAGTCTACGGACCATATACCCAGTAACCCAATAAAAAAAGTATTTCGTAAAAAACCAATTATTTCGATTTTGATTTTGAAATTACAAAAATTTCGATTTTGAAAAGCCATATTTTGAACTGAATGTAACGCTATAGCCTTACCATTTTAGCCCAAAATTTTCTAATCTCGCACAGTTTTGAGAAAAAAGTAAGGCTATGGCCTTAACACTTTCGCCCAAAATCTTCCAATTTTGAAAAGCCTCGTTTTAAGCCAAAAGTAAGGCTATGGCCTTACCATTTTAGAGCAAAAACTTGCAATTTACAAAAGCATCCTTTTCAGCCAAAAGTAAGGCTATAACTTCACCATTTTAGTACAAAAACATACATTTTCAAAAAGCATTGTTTTCAGCCAAAAGTAAGGCTATAACCTTACCATTATAGTCCAGGAACATATATTTTCGAAAAGCCTTATTTTCAGCCAAAAGTAAGGCTATAACCTTACCATGTTAGGCCAAAATCTTCCAATTTCGAAAAGCCTCGCTTTCAACTAAAATGTAAGGATATAGCCTTACCATTTTAGGCCAAAATCTTACAATTTCGAAAATCCTAGTTTTCAGCCAAAAGCAAGGCTATAACCTTACCATTTTAGGCCAAAATCCTACAATTTCAAAAAGCCTCGTTTTCATCCAAATGTAAGGCTATAACCTTACCATTTTAGGCCAAAATCTTACAATTTCAAAAAGCCTTGTTTTCATCCAAATGTAAGGCTATAACCTTACCATTTCAGTCCAAAAACATGCATTTTCGAAAAGCCTCGTTTTCGTTCAAAAGTAAGGCTATAGCCTTACCTTTTTAGGCCAAAATCTTTCAATTTCGAAATGCCTTGTTTTCAGCTAGAAATAAGGCTATAATCTTACTGTTTTGGTCCAAAAACATACATTTTTGTTGAATAGCCTTGTTTTCAGCCAAAAGTAAGGCTATAACCTTACCATTTTAGGCCAAAATCTTCCAATTACGAAAAGCCTAGTTTTCAGCCAGAAATAAGGCTATAACCTTACCATTTTAAGCCAATATCTTCCAATTTCGAAGAGCCTTGTTTTCAGCCGAAAGTAAGGCTACAACCTTACCATTTCAGTCCAAAAACATACATTTTTGAAAAGCCTTGTTTTCAGCCAAAAGTAAGGCTATATTCTTACCATGTTATGCCAAGATCTTCCAATTTCGAAATGCCTTGTCTTGAGTTAAGAAGTAAGGCTATAACCTTACCATTTTAGTCGAAAAATATACATTTTCGAAAAAGTTTTTTTACGCCAAAAGTAAGGCTATGTTAGGCCAATATCTTGCAATTTCAAAAAGCCTCGTTTTCATCCAAAAGTAAGGCTACAGCCTTGCCATTTTAAGCCATATTCTTCCAATTTCGAAAAGCCTTGTTTTCAGCCAAAAGTAGAGCTATAACCTTACCATATTCTTCCAATTTCGAAAAGCCTTGTTTTGAGTAAAAAATTAAGGCTATAACCTTACCATTTTAGGCCATATTCTTCCAATTTCGAAAAGCCTTGTTTTGAGTAAAAAATTAAGGCTATAACCTTACCATTTTAGGCGATATTCTTCCAATTTCGAAAAGCCTTGTTTTCAGCCAAAAGTGAAGCTATTACCCTTTTAGGCCAAAATCTTCCAATTTCGAAAAGCCTTGTTTTGAGTAAAAAAGTAAGGCTACAAACTTACCATTTTAGTCCAAAACATACATTTTCGAAAAGCCTTGTTTTCAGCAAAAAAGAAAATCTATATCCTTACGAATTTAGGCCAAAAACATATATTTTCGAAAAGCCTTGTTTTCAGCCAAAAGTAAGGCTATAACCTTACCATTTTAATCGAAAACTTCCATTTTCAAAAAGACTTGTTTTCAGCCAAAAGTAATAACCTTACCAGTTTAGGCGAAAAACTCCAAAAAGCCTCGTTTTTAGCTATAAAGTAAGGCTATAACCTAATCATTTTATCCTGAAAATTTCCAATTTCAAAGAACTTTCAGACAGAAGGCAAGGCTAACCTTCGACTTTAACGAAAGAATTTCCAATTTGGAAAGGTTTCGTTTTCCGGCAAAGACAAGGTTATAACCTCAAGAGTTTCCATTTTCGAAAAGCCCTGCTTTCTGCCAAATACAAGGCTAAAAATATTTGTGCCATGATATCCTTACGACTTTAGGGAAAAAATTTCAATTTTCAAAAAGCCTGGCTTCCAGCCAAATTGCAAGGCTATAACCTTACAACTTGAGCCAAATGTATTATTTTTAACCTAGATTGCTTTTAAAATTATCATAATGATAATGCTGCTTTATCTCGATCTGAAACTGAGACAGACTATAATGAAATTTTATTCAATACAATTTTGCATAGCAACAGTTCTATTCCCCATACATCGAGGCACTACCGGTAATTCCATTTGAAATATCCATGGGAATGAGGTTGTGGAAGATGTGTCAGTCAGTGTCAATCAGCCTGTTCTTTTCGAAATAAAAACAATCAGTTGTGGAAATGTGTCAATCAAGGAGGCTGTGAGAAACGTGTTAATAAGCCTCTTCATTTCATGATTGTTTTGATTGTCAAAGGAACAGCTGAATACTTACTTTAATTTGTGATTTCAGATTACTTGTACCAACGACATTTTAGTGCTGCAACGAAATCTCCTGGGTTGAAAGTGAGTTGATTAAATTTTGAAATGTTCCTGTTTCTTTTCTTAATTATTTCACCTTTTATAGATCGTTATTGTCCATCGATAAACAAGATTTTAAGCCTCATCTACAATGTAAATGTTTTGGCACGGCATGGATAAAACTGGTAGCCGTACCAACAATGGCGAAGTAGTCCCAGTATAACCTGGAACGCGTACGACAATGAACATGGATAAAATTTGCCGTGTAAAAGCTACGCAGGGCCAATTTTTACGGGTACCAGTTTTGGTACGAGTACCAAAATTTATCCGTACCGTGCCAAAAAACCTCTGTAGTGTAAATGGGGCTTTAGTCACTCATAAATAATGTTTGTTTTTATGATTGTTTTTATATATAAAAACATCAACTATCACTGGCTACATAAAATCTTGATTCATTTTTTTTCAGGTTTTGGCTTTCATTTCATACAAATGGTTAACAATCCAAGAGAACATCTATCTTCTCTTTGATTTTTCTATTTCTGATGCAACTATGAAAACCATAAAATATTTTGCTGAGCTTGTTTGGCATTTGTTATTCAATCTTACAACAGGTTTTACTTATTTTATATTTTTAAATATTTTTGTTTCTTTGTAAGAGATTTTGCTACAGAGCAATAAGTTTTGTCTTGCTCTGAAGAAGCTCTGAATGCCAGGGCGAAATATTTCCACGAATTGTTAAAATGACTTGATTTTGCGTATATCAGCTATATTTGCAATTGGTATTTATTATCTACCTTGCGATAAGCATCTTCAGATGCTGCGAGCAACACACAATTGTGGCCTTTTTATTAAAGCACATCATTACACTCCTTTTTGCTGAGAAACTAAATGATAGCAAACTAGTACTATAATAGACTAATTACATCAGTCACACCTTATCGCTACTACCTTTGCCTTTTTCACACTGGGCTCGGGGTAGTTCAGGGTGGTAGCAGCGTAGACTAGTGTCCCACTCTAGTACTAAACAGACTGAGAAAGTTTCAGAACTGAGACTCATATTTTAAGAAACGACAGGTCTTCAATTTGTCAAAGTTGCTTAACGAAATTTTATGAAATTATTGTTGTTAGTTATATTGATGTAGGCAAATTTTTGTCCCATGTGCTAATTAAAATCTTCCTTCGGTTTGGATTTTTATTGTGTTCGTTATGTTTGGATGTAAACTTCGTTATGTTTGGATTTTTACTGTGTTCGTCATGTTTGGATGTAAACATCGTTATGTTTGGATTTTTACTGTGTTCGTTATGTTTGGATGTAAACTTCGTTTTGTTTTGATTTTTATTGTGTTCGCTATGTTTGGATGTAAACTTCCACCACTGACGCCTAGCCGAAGTTTTGTTGATAAAAAGAGCGTATGTTTTGTGTTATTTTGCTGCCAGAATTTTGTCAGTGGGTTTTTTTTTTCAAGTAATACTAAACACAGATTTATTAGGGATACCGGACCGCTTTGTGATGATCACAGATTCGCTCTGGATACCAGACCTCTTTGGTTAGTGCCTACCAATTAAATTTATGACGAAGTTTTACTTTGTTTCAGATGTTTCCCAGAACCCATCGATTCCAAGCGATATCTTAAATTACATCAAGGCAAATAAAAGGTGGATACAAGAGAAATTGAAAATGCTCACAACTTACTTTAAGGCAAGGTAAAAAAGATGAACCTGCATATTTTAAATGATGTAAAGGAATATTCGCTGTTTTGTTTTGTTTAGGCCCTAAGTTTTGCTAAATTGTTTACTTTTCAAACGAAGACTTTAACGGGTTTTCGCATCTTTGAATCCCAGGGGGTAGTATACTACATGACTTGGGTAGGGGCGCGTATCTTATATTTTTATCTTATGTCTGAGATTTCAATTCGATAACATATTTTTGGGTCTGAAAAAGTTTCATCAAAAAATATAATCTTGGGGCTAAAAATTTGAAATCTTATATTTTTGAGTAAAATATTAAGAAATAGCATAGAATTGTTAATAAAAAGATGTTACAGGTAACAAAATTGCATCATAACATGCACCATACTATTATATTTTTGGGTTTGTGTTTTCATTCCATTGTTTTGGGTCAGCTCCAGGTTTCATCGGAAACGCCCCCTACCCGAGTTAGATGGTACTGCCCTGGGCTTTTAACCAGCGTCTGTCATAACTTTAAAGCTATACCTGTAATCGCCATGATGATTGCTTGGTATGTAGACTAAGTTAGTTTAATGACAAAAATACTGATAATATATGATAAGTAAAATCTTGAGATTGTACATAGAAAAAAGATGTGTGTGATTGGGTAAGATGGTTGATACACGATTAAGATGGGCGTGCTTAGGTGGCGTGCTTAGGTAAGATGTGTAATAATAATGGGTAAAACGGTTAAAATCGGCCTGCTTAGGTAAAACGGATAAAGCTGACAGGTAAAACGGTAAAGATGAGTATGATCGGGTAAGATGGTTGATACACGATTAAGATGGGCCTGCTTAGGTAAGACATGTAATACTAATGGGTAAAACGGTTAGAATCAGCCTGCTTAGGTAAAACGGATAAAGCTGACAGGTAAAACGGTAAAGATGAGTATGATCGGGTAACATGGGCAAGGGTAATGCTGATGAGTAAAACGGTTAAGATCGAGACAGACATTCTGGATAAGACGGGAAACGTTTATGGGTAATACAATTAAAATGGGCATGATCGAGTAAGATTTGTAATATTCATAAAATAAAGTAATTAACCCTGAATTTTTTTCTCGCTTTACATTGCTTAGCCGGTTACATTGAATCTGTATGTTATAAAAGCTCTATGTTGTAATTAATTTGAAGTTTTACCCCTTTCTATTCTGAAGTTTTGCCCCACAAATATCCATGCTACCTTTACAAACATTATTTAAAATTAGCGATGTCTTTATTATATTTTCTTTTCCAGCGTAGTTAGCTCGTTCAGTGAGTCGTTGGATCAAATGCCAGATGATTTAGCTGAGAGTCAGTATATGTCTTTAACTTCAAATTTGATGTCATCGTCAGAAGGTGTGTTTCATATATTTTTGTATGGTATATTAAAACTACATAATGCCATGTTACAACATAATGCCCTGTTACTAAATAATGCCCTGAGTTCTCTTCTTATTCTCTTCATCCTTTATGGGGCCCTCCCATATTTTTGCGTGATGCGTTATTGACCACATTTTTGTGCGTGAAATCGTGAAACAACCATTTTTCATGCGTGATTTCGTGAATCCAGA
>JAYJMH010025190.1:0-18443 GCA_036873815.1 Phacellophora camtschatica
TGGCTAAATCATGTTATGGACGGGTTTGGGGGAACTCACTTGCAATTAACGGCAGTTCAAGAAGCTTGAACTTTAAATTTCAGCGCCAAAAAATTTTAAAGCCTTTGAAAAATCATCACAATTTGTTTTTCGTAATCAATCTTACATATTTGTGCACGTTAATGCAGATAATGTCTAACTTAAATGTCACAACTGATCATTCACATTGGGTAAAGAGTGACCCAAGATAATGTCTTCACGTTTGCAATGTTGCTATGGAGGAACTATGTTGCAATGTTGCTATAGAAGAACTGCAGGTTAAATAATTTGTTTTAGATCTGCGTCGATGTGAGAGGCTGTAACCAACCGGAGTATATCATTATATTACTAGCATTTATAGACAGTTTGAAACAGGACAAGTACCTAACCAATGAGAAACAATTATGATTGTGATTGGCTGTGTTTCTGATCAATCGGAGTATAACTTTATGTCGCTGGTATTGAATGACAGTTTGAAACAGGAGGAAGATAACTAACGAATAATAAAAGCGTAAGATTTTGATTGGCTGTGTTTCTAACCAATCAGAGTATAACTTCACATCACTAGTATTTACAGACAGTTTGAACCAGGAGGAAGTAACTAACCGACAAGAAATGTCTATGGTTTTGTATAACTTATATCACTACTATTTGTAGACAGTTGGAAACAGGAGGAAGTAAATAACGAACAATAAGAGTGTATGATTTTAAGTGGCTGTGTCTGTAACCAATCAGAGTATAACTTCATATCACTAGTATTTGTAGACAGTTTGAAACAGGAGGAAGTAACTAACGAATAATAAAATCGTATGATTTTAAGTGACTGTGTTTGTAACCAATCGGAGTATAACTTCGTATCATTAGCATTTGTAGATAGTTTGAAACAGGTGAAAGTAACAACCAATAAAAAACGTTTACGATTCTCATTGGCCGTGTTTGTAACCAGTCAGAGTATAACTTCATATCACCAATATTTATAGACAGTTTGAAATTGGGGCATATTATTGAGAATACGAAAGGTTTATGGTTATAATTCGTTATGTTTCTAACCAATATGAAATTTACAAAACTATTATTTTTAGACAGTTTGAAAAAGGAAAATGATTAACCAATGAAAATGTTTATAATTTTGATTAGCTGAGTTTGTAACCAATCAGAGTACAACTTTTTATGGCCAGTAATATAAGACAGTTTGGAATTGGTGAAAATAATGAACTACTTAGAAGGGTTTTTGATTGTAATTGTTGGCGTTAAACCATTATACCGTTATATCGACACCGCTACATATCTTGTATCATCGAAATATTTGCATTACTAGAATTTCTCTGACAGACCTTTTCGGAAATCAACTAGCCTCGCTAGGACTAGCCTCGTTTTGAACATTAATGAAATTCTCATAAGTACATTAAATGTTAAAACTTCGGTCGGTGTTTAAACTTGAATCCTTTGGGAGAGAAAGAAGCAAGAGTAACCATTCAAGTTTATAGAAAAAAAATATCTAAAAACAAATTTAAATTCAAATTTTTTAATAAGACAACGACGGTATGTTTTTGGTTATATTGACTATTTTTAAAGATTTGGTTATTTTTCAAGCATAGCGAAAAAATATTCTTTATGCACACGCATGTTCGTTTTCAAAACGAGGTAAACAAGATGGGCAAACTGAGAAACTAAGCTCTCCTTTTAGACTTGCCCCAAGCCTACCTTTTTTAAATCCGAGAAATTCTTTTTCAATCCGAGAAAAGGAGCTGAGCAAACTGGGACGAAAAAAAGAGCTAAAAAACTAACGAAGGAACGAAAAAAAGAGCTGAAACGTAAAATAAATAAGTAAATATTCTTCACAACCAGTACATCCCTTTTTTCCAGTCAAAACCAATATAAGAATAAAATATTAACGATAATAATGAGCGACATTTCGATGTCATCTTAACATCATTTTCAAGCTAAATGAAATAAAATACGTTGTTTGTATATATTGAAAAGTAAATAATGGAAAGATTTTTTATCACGTGGTGAAAATTTTGGCGGTTCAAATTATTGGCGCCAAAAGGACTAAATGAACAATTTGGTTGCGATGGAATCAAAGATGGAATCTGACTGCTGGTTCACTTTTTGCTTCAAATCTTTAAAGTGCCACTGAAATGAAAAATTGAATTTTTTGTTGTTGCTAATAGTGGTAACTTGCCATGCTGAATCAATTTCTGAAATCATTTTATCTCTATCGATTTGGGAAAAGTCACGTTTTCGGGTTTGAAAGTGCGATTTTGGCCATTTTTTGTAGTTTTTTGTTTGACAAAAAAAACGCGGCCAGATTGGAATGTGTGACGTATTCTGGTGTGTTCATTGACCCTTCGCTGTATCGGCCTAGTCATTTTGCTGTAATCACGCAACATGGAAGGCAAGAAAAAACGTTTCAAAAGTGGTAAATATTGTTGTGCTAGCTCTCCAAATGATAATCTGCATGAACAAAAGTCATACGAGGATATTTCAATTCACGAGTTTCCATAAAAAGAAAAGCAGCGGCGACACTGGGTCCAATTTTTGTGGGAAGACATCGAGTGGGTTTTCAACCTTCATTCTCAGCGCTGTGTCTATTTCATTCATTTCAAGTCGAAGAATTTTATAAGAAGAATGGACATGAATCCAATTAGAAGCTCTGCATTTCAGCTTCCATTTTCAGTCGTCAAAGAAGGCTCGACATCGATGCAGTTCCAACCATTGACACTGCTGGCAGCGCACCTGAGTAAAAAGGTAGGCTTCTTGGCTCTTCTCGCTCAGCCTTAGGTAAACAAAACTCTCTTTCTTTTGTTTGGGAACTTTCTTACTAGTTACATGCTAGCCTTTACTAATATCGAATCTACTGCACGTGCAGAGCTGCCCAGAAAAAAAAAACAATATGGAGTGTAAATAAACCGGCATAAAAAGGCCTAAGACATTATTTAAGTAGCTGGTTTTTTGAAAATTAGCCTGGTCAGTTTCTTGCATCATTGTTGCGTTTTGTTTTCTTTTGGCAATTTTCTCCCAAAAATGATTCTTGTATTGCATCCAGATTTTATAATAAAAATATTAATTTAGCAAATGTAAAGTTGAAATAGAAAAAGAAACAAATATATGTAAATTGTCTGCCGCTGAAAACTGCACTTTCTTACAAGGTGGTTTAATAAATCGGGCTTTTTTCCTGCCAAGACAAGGTATAAACATTGTCAATATCGTTAATTTCAAAAGAAGAAAATAACATTGTTTTTTCTTTTCATACCTACTGAATGCTGGTTTCTTTCAAACTGCACGGTTCTGTTACTCAACACGATTTCCAAGTTTTGTACCACACAAAGAACTTGGGTATATAGATTGTATGGTGCAGGTCTAGATAATGGGTTGAATTTTTTTGGGGTCATCACGTTTGAGCTCTATTTGGATTTGCTATAGGCTTTTGCAAAATTGTATAAGTGTAAGTATAAAGAAGACTATTCAACTGTTTTATTTTACTTTACAGGCCAAAGAATCAGCAGCTAAGAAAGTTGCATAGCCTTTTCCAGAACAAATAAATGTTGAAAGCACAAATAAGAGTGATCATAGTGGTTATGACTCAACAAGTTTAATGATGATGCGAGAACCAAGAGCCAACTTTTTTGCCAGAAAAATCAACCAAAGCCTTGCCCAGTTGTCAACAATGCAGTAGCTTGTCAAGAAGACTGCTATATTACCAAAGGACAATGGATTGTTCAAAATATTTAAATATCTCAAAATACTCTTTATCTTAGCTAGCTACGGAGGGGGGGTGGGGGTCATTGTAATTGTTTTATGCCATTCATTTGTACTTTCAGATATAGTTCTACTGTAGTGTATGTCAGGTATTGTGAATAAATAACAAAATATCATCCATAAAATTTCAACAGTAATACTTATCTATCACTCCATTATAAATGACTCTAAATTAAATCACTAAATTAAATGGTAATTGCATTATAAATGGAAAATTAAACTTTATGAAGATGACAATGATGAAAAGACAACTTTTTATTTAAATTTGTGTGCAATTACTTAGTTGAGTGTATTTTAAAGATATTTTATCTATATTTTACAAGAAATCAAAATATTTCCAGAAAGTCAGCTAAATTTAATTGTTTCAAGCTTTATTTAAACAAAACAAAATTGTGTAGTATCCACTGCATGCAAAAAACTGAGGTCCAGCTCAAATTGTTCTATCTCTGCTCATGCTTTTCTGTTGATAATGTCTTCCTGTTTGCCTCATATGTGGTCTCCCGTGATGTCTTCCTGTTTGAAATGTTTGCCGTATATAGTTATAAATGCAGGCTGGAAGGTCTGGCATTTTCTTAACCCAAGAACCCAAACATCCATCGGATTAGCCATTTGTATGTGACCACTCTTATAAATCTGAAATTCTTCGACCCCACCAGCTCTTCAACATGACATTTTTCCACATTGGCACCTGTTGAAGGTTACCAAAATAATTAAAAGATTATTATATCAAAATTTGTTTCTTATTAATTACATAGACAGCAGAACAATTGTTATTAAAAAGTTGTTGCGTCAAAATAAAAAATAAACTGCAGGCTTTTTCATACAAGGAACACCTTTATAAGGAACTCCAGCCTGAGATTTGGATAAATTATTTTCTTATCTCAAAAGGCATTTACAGTAAGTAGAAATAAAGTGATCAAATGTTTGGAACATTCCTTGAAAATTACTTTTAAGGTGTTTTAGAAGCGCATAGGTTACAAAATTCTCCAAACATCTACGAAAACAATAAGGACCTTCTACTTCTAGACTCAACTAAGGTAAAAAATTGTGTAACCTGTTGATACATTATACACCCATATTATACAAGATTGTACATGGTGTATCAGAAAAATGAACCCAAATTACATTCACAAGGGTATTCTTTCAATCATTTGCGGGTGAGAAATGAACAATGAATCTCCTAAAAGCATTCCTATGTTTCTTAAACGTTTTTGGTAAATATTACTAATTTTTTCCTAAAATTTCTATCAAATTTGGGTTGCAACCTACATTTTAAACATATTTTACAATCCAGTCCTCTGTTGACATGTTCAAATAATATTTTGGAGCTGGCTTAGCTTCTCACTGGATCATTATTGATAATAATCTTCAAAACTTCATTTCATGTATGCCTGGAATTATCAAAGTGGTTGTTTGTGTTTGTTAAGTTTTATTGCTTCATTTTATTATTATTTATTCTTTCTGCTCTATTCACAAAAATGATTATATTAATTGACATTCTACACAAGCAGAGAAAGGCAAAGATGCGATAGGGCAGAGCTCGCATGCAACCAACACATGTCAAAAAGCATGCCTTCCAACCGGAGCTTTCTGGTCAACTCATTCGTAAATTGAAACAGAGAAAGAACGGAATCAAATAGAATTTAAGAATCATCACCTTTCGACAACCACTTGTCTTCTCTCCAATCTGGCTTTAACTCAGGGGTTTGGAATAAACATAAATATTCCATCGATGTCCGTGTCACCTCTTCGTTGTTGCGTTTCTTAGGCCCTCGCTTTCTTGTTCCTCTTCGTCGTGGTCAGATGGTAATGCAAGTGGCTCATTTTTGTATGGTTCAAGACCTGGCTGAGCTTCACCAATGTTTCCTAAGTCTTTCGTTTTTCCAATTGAAACATTGTTCCCGCTAGATATTTGTAGAAAACACTTGCACCGGAAAAATTATTGTTAATCGTGACGATCGTTTTCAAAAGTTCACAAGATTTGATATCATTTGTGACCAGTTTCCGCACGAACACACCAGAATGCGTCACTCGCCCCAGACTCTTGTCAAACGACGGACCATGACAAAATCCCTTCAAACACCCATATCATTTTTGAAATCAACGTTGATTACTTGATCAAAATCATAATTAATAAAAAAGAATGATTTTTCATTTCAGTGGCACTTTAATGAACAACATTTCGTAGATCAGACAATCTGTTTTCCCTCGACATTTGCGCAATATATTGAATTGCTTGTGTAAATTCTCAGACTTATTAAATTTTATTAAACTTATTCATTGACTAATTTACCGAAACCAGACTAAATGTGGAGGCGAAAATGCTTTATTGTCAGCGCCGGCGCAAACATTTTTTTGCTACATTTTTCATTGATAGATTTTATAATTCAAATATACCATTTTACTGGCTTTTTTCGTAATCACAAATCCTGGTTTCGTCATGATTACGAAGCTCTGTTATCGTCGTGTTTGAAGATGATTGTCTCGGTATCTCAAGTCATTTTTAAGGATTAAAATACAGTAACAATCAGTTGCAAAGAAACTACAGGCTGATTTTTTTTTAAAAATGTACAAATTATGTTTGAAAATTGATTAAAAAAGTTAATCCATCACATTTTTGGATGCATACTTCAGCCCAACTCCATATATACCGAGGGAGCCACAAAAGTTCAAACGTTTGAAAAATCACCAAAATTCAAGTTTGTTACCAAGCATGCTCATTTGCACGTTACCATGTGCAAGAAGGGCTGACTTATTCGCAGCAATGTCAAATATTTCACCATCATATTAAAAACAACGTAATAGTATAATTTGTGATGAGAAATTAATAAATCACGTTATTGCAAGTTGATATCGATTCACATTGGTGCAAATGTTCTATGTACTCCCGGGTCTCCAATTTCTGGGGGGGGGGTTGGAATTAACGAGAGGGGGTTGGAAACTATCTAAGGTGTATAAATGGTGTTAAAATGCGTGTATTGCTGCCTTGTTGAAATTAATTCAAGAATATCTGCGAAGCGTGCATCATTACTTGAAAAATTTGGGTCATATTTTGGTCAATTTTGGAGAAATTTTTCCAAACTCCAATAAGCGGGGGGCTACGACAATTAGGAACCCGAGAGAATGATGCAAGAATATCATTTGCCGTATTAAACGCTGTAAGATAATTTTTTTTATTTGAATTTCCAAATTTTAGAAAAGTACAGCTTAAAATAAAGTCAAAATCGTTTCAACATTCTTCAATGTTAACAAACGGCAGTTTTAAAATTAGCCAGGTCTTGTGCTGTTATCCAGGTCTCGTGTAAACGGAGAGCCTAATTGTAATCTCGGTATCGTGTAAACGATGTCTTTACTTTGTGGTAGATAGAGTTTATCCGTATTAAGACTGTCCAGATCCGGTTGCGTTTACACTGTGCCCAACAAATTTGGTCTACTCTGTGCAACTTTGGATAGCCGCTCTCAAATTTGTATGGATAACATTGGTTAAATGGAAAAGCAAATCTTATCGGAACAAATTTTGATGCGGATAAAAATTATCCTGCACAGTGTACACGGGACCTCAGTGCGGATAGCAGTTCTCAAATTCGCATGGCGATAGTATTGGTTCAGTGGAAAAGCAAGTCTTATCTGAACGAATTTTAATGTGGATAAAATTTATCCTGCGGAGTGTAAACAAGATCTAAGTCTTTACATCCATTTGTCACCAGATTCTGCCAACCCTGTTATCTTCTTGCTTATTCGTTAATTTAAAAATCAAAAATTAATTTTTTTGCCTTCCTTTTACTGACTCATAATATTCCAAGTTTTAGTTCTTGAGTTAAATTAAAATGTTCTTCCTCTGTTTGTTCGTACTCATTGGCTTCCTTTTACCATACAGGGAAGGGCACGCTGCGAAGGAGCGTGAAGGGAAGGTAGCGGTTTTGTGGTTCAATATTAAATAACAGAAAATCAAATTTCTGTGATCCACTTACGCTGTCTTCCCAAAACGTTATTCTTTCGGCACCGCAAATTTGAAATTGAAAGTATTAACATGCGAGATCATTTCTATTGGGGTTAACCGATCATTTGCTCGACGCTACTCAAGAGGCGCTTAATTAGTGTCTGGATGAGTCGTACAATGGGTTACCGGTTTTCGCTGTCATCTTATCCTATTTGCTCGATCCGGGAATTAATATTGCGGCAAAAAACACACCCTTCGAGACAAAATGTTGTCGCCCCAATTCCAGAACAGTATTTTAGATTCACTGTTTCTGATTGGCTTAAATGTAACTAACCGCCGAATGTAATGGAGAATCTCTGGAAGCTGTGAGATGGCCTAATTTCAGCTGAAAAAAAAACTCGCCCCAAAACGTTTTTATTTTGTGTCTTCAAGGCAGACAGAAAACAAGCTATTAATTGTGAAAAGTATATTTTATCAAGCTGTAAGTATATTTTTCAAGCTTTCTTGTCTCTGCGAACTCGAGATAAAATGGTTCATAATTGTGAAAGAAATCGTCACTTACAGCTTGCATAAATATCCTTTTTACCACTGCTGGTTCGTTTTCTTTTGTGTCTGCCTCGTTTTCCGCTGAAAGTAGGCGCTCTTGTACCCAAACGAGACTATGCCAACTTTTCACCATTGCGGAGGAGTGATTCATCTGTCTTGGAAAATGATTTATACCCTGGTTACCAGATAAATAATTTATAAATTCGAAACTACTAAATATCTTCCAATAATGTGATATTTTACAAATAATTTTTTTCGATTGTGTGATACGATAAAAACCTGCATATATGAACCTATTACGTTATTGCCCGACAAGGTTAAGTTGAAAACATATTTCAACTTAATAGCTCAGAGGGTGGCGAACTAAAAGAACAGCTCATATAAAATTGAATTGTTAATCTATTGAAGTTATATTCACATTGTTTCATAGCATACACATTAACTTAGATATTTCATATTTTTCATATTTTTCTGGTCTATAAAATACATCAAAATTATGGATTTGTTAAAATGATACTGTTGTGAAACGTACAAGAAAAGCAACAAAATTTAGTAGCAAAAGCCATCTTTGTTTTGAATAATTGAGCCTATGACGAATATGGAAGTTTTTTCGTGGCTTAGAAGCATAGATCTTATTTCTTGTGATACTTGGGACTTCTCTGCGTCTATTTTAAATGCCAGAAAAATCCGAGAAAATATGGGATATCTAAGTTAATGTTTTATCTATGAAACAAAGTTTAAATCATTTCAATCCGCCAATCCTTCGATTTTGTATGAGTAGCTAAGGGAGGAACCTCCGTTTTGGTCACCCGCTATATTTTCTTACCGTTTTGGGTCAAGCAAGATAAGCTTTGTTTTTCTTGGATCGTATAGATCACAATATTTCAAATATATGTTCTCTCATTCTCGGCATTCTGCGATGAAATTAAATTTTAATTTTAAATGAGTGACTTCCTATTTGTATAGGGGCTGGTTTCTTGGAATTTTAGGTCTATCACCTTCTTCAGTAAAGATTAGATTGGATTGAGCCTAAAAGAAAATTAGATCAAGGCTTTGCCTCAACTGATAAAGTCAGAAAAAAATCAGGAGGCTTGTCATGATACACTCAAGCTCTGGTACCAAAGGTATCATTATACTCACGTTACGTGACTTGCGATATAAGATATAAGTGCTACTGGGCAGCCACAACCCCAGAAAATAACCAATACAATAAAGATTGTAATCTTTTGAATGTGAGGTCAGATCAATATCTAATATTTAACATTAAATTTGTTATCTATGTTAAAAGTTTCATAGAATGTGATATTGTGTGCCTCTCTCGGCTCTTGTGTGCCTCTCTCTCCGTTCACCGTTATATTATCTTCACCTTTAGACTACTTCACCTTTTTTGCACGAACTGTGACGCACAAAAGCACACGAGAACTCCAACTCATGATTACGAGGCAAGCTCAAGTTAAACATCATCATAAAAATTCAGCATGATCATAAAAATAAATATTACAGTTTTGAAGGGCTTGGCAACCCATAACAGGCAGCTGCAGTAATAAATTATGGAAACCAGCCTACTGTAAGATTATTTTGTTCATAAGCGTTTTAGATATTTTTCAGGGGGGGGGGGGGGGGGCATATGGGGTTATTGTTCTGCTTTTTCAGCAATTTACAGACCAGTTTTTCGGTTCTAAGCATGGTCATTAAGAATCGTGTTCTTCCAGTATCCCTGTACCTGTCACACATACACATCACGGGTACATGGACACAGAGAAGAATTACAACTCGCGTTATGCGCATCACGGGTACAGGGACACACTCACACATAGTAGGTACATGGACACAGAGAAAAATCATAACTCACGTTTTTTAATGCCCATGTTTTAAGACAAAAAATGAATCGTCTTTCGGTTTTCTCTAGATATTTTGGTCTATGACCCAACCCCCAATTCAAATAATGGTTTCTTAATTCTTACGATTATTTCGTGTTTTGCAGAGAGATTAAAAAGGTTTCAATGACGTATATGTATAGTGATGCGAAATTAAATGTTCTCATATTTTTGATAAATTTAATTAACTTTCCGGAGCAAAGCAATAAAACATTGTACTTTATTACGCAACAACTGAAATGCAGCTCCAATATTTGAGAGCCAAACCAAAATGAGCGCTTTTTGCCTTTTTATTAAAAACCTAATCCAATAGGAATATATTCTATATCATAACTAAATAATTGGTCCATACCGCAAAACATATGGACTACTGTAAATCCTCGAATAAGCCTTCAGAGAGGGCTTATTCGAGGAAGGAGTCTTATTAAATATTACCATTGCCATTGTTGTTTTTGGAAGAAACTCGTTTAAAGAAACTACAGTAGAGTCCCGCATATAATAATAACAATAATAATAATATTTTATTGAACTGTTTCCTTTATACAGAGGTACTGTTAAACTTGCACCAAGTCTATTTAATACAAATTGAGAACTGAGAATGTCTTTTTAATCCAACAGCAAGCGGAGGAAATTCGGAAGAAAAAAATGAGGAGGAGGAAATATGTCATACTCCTCCTCAGCTTCCTTCGTTTATCTCAAGTTCCTTCAGTTCTTTTTCTCGGATTAAGAAAGAAATAGACTTGGGCAAGTCTAAGGTACTATCGACTAATAACTGAACAACGTACATAGTAATTGTAACAAAAATATAAGGATAAAACAAAGAAAGCGATAAGAATTTTAACGACAATGGGATACGCAAGAAAAACCAATTCTGCAGTTAAAATTTCCTTTCTTATTTCAAGTATTTGATACAAGAATTTGGATTGGTTAATAATTTGTTTAACCAAGTATTTTTTTAGATACTGTTTTCGGCGAGGCAGGTTTTGTCTGCAGGCATTTGCTGCATTTCTTAGAAAAAATTTATCTCCGGCCTCAACCAGCTAGCAGCTTGGGTGTTGAACATTTTAAAATATAGGGTTGCTCGTTATAATTAATAACCTGATAAGAAACTGAGACCCTACTTTCCTTACTCAGCAATAAATTTAAGATTAGCTAATTTTTTTAGAAATTTGATTGGTTAAAAAATGTCGTTTCTCATATATGGGACTCTGTACTGCTACTAAATGGCCAAAAATGTAAGAGATTCCAGCAAATGCTTGTTTCAAGCTCGTTAATGTAGTAGTGATAGGCCTATAGTCGGATATCACCAGCACTTGCACTTAAGCGCCGCCGATACGCAGGAGCGTCGAGAACGGAGGTGGTTAAAAGGCTGGTGCCCGTGGCCCGGAGAGGCCCGTACAAAGTTTATTCTTAAACGCTGATTATTACTGTCCCGTGCCCCAAAAAGCTGTTGTATTTTTGTACGATTACCTATCACCTATTGCTGTATAATAATGTTGCCCATTGCTGTACTTTTTGTGTGTCTTTTTACAACAATTCATTAGCCTCGAAGTTGCTCGATTGGGCCCTTTTAAAAAATGGGCAAATGACTGAAAGCCCATAACTGATGGTTTTGATGTTGATAATTTCCATGCAGAAATGTTAATTTTTTGACATAAAATGTATCCTTGATTATAATTGTTTGCAAGATCTTAACATGGAATGTTTAAGCAATTTTTTCATATAGTTATACCTTAAAGAGGGCGGTTCCCTCATTTTCCGAGAGTCTTAAGGGAGTGGTCTCAAAAAAAATCTCGGCGGCCATGCCGATACGTATTAAACAATAGCTTGTTGCTCTTAAACAATAAATTCAGCTTACTAAGATTGTTTTTCTAAATAGAGGTGATTTTGAGATTTTGAAAAAATAAGGAAAAAATAAAACATTTTCAAAAGTCCGTTATCGTTTTATCGAGGGTACTTATGAGGCGCAATTCCCGCCAAAATCAACAGTGCTAAATTTCAACACATGTCGAAATTTCAACAACTTAAATTTTATAGATATGCTAAATTTCAGATCTTTTCCCAAAATAATCACGTGTTCCTTTCGCAATTCAAAAAATTATTATAATTATGATTGAATCGTTCCTAATTTCCCTTTTGTTTGTAAAGAAACAACTTGACGCAATTGATTCGCTTTGAGTAGAATCAAGATTGATTTATTGATTGATTTGATTAAGAAAGGAATGGTTTTTAAAATTGAAAACAGGAATGTGAGACAGCATAATTTGTATAGAATTTCGGAATGTGAGACAGGTGGAATAAAAAAATTTGAAGTTGGAATAAAATATGAAGTTTACTTTTCCTAAAGCCCGTGATCCTACATGCAAAATCACTAGAGACTTTGATGACTTCAGTCTCGCTTCAGTATTTATACACCCTAGTCACCTGTGGTATATCTTATGCAATACCGCACTCCGTTTGTCTCAGGGGAACCTTTTGTCGCTTTGATATCTCGCTTTGATATATATTAGACTTGCCTCAAGTGTATCTCTTTTTTAATCCGAGAAAAGGAGCTGAGCAAACTGCGTTTCAGCTCCTTTTCTCGTTCCTTCGTTAGTTTCTCAGCTTGCTCAGCTCCTTTTCTTGGATTAAAAAATAATTTCTCGGATTAAGAAAGCGATAGACTTGGGGCAGGTCTAATATCTCTTGGGATAAGTAAATTCATATATTTCAAAATTTATGGAAATTATAAATATTTTAGCTTATCTGTGATGATCGTTTATCATTTCCTTGTCAATATAAATCCTTGTTTGATCAAATCCCACTACAATTCTTTGATCTTTAACTGTTTTTTAAATGAGGATCCAACCGCAGATACAGTAGGAAACCGGTTTTTGAAAATCAGATCGGTTTGGTTTCCTAATATTTTGGCAATATTTTGTCTCTGGAACGAAACCTTACCTGGCCTTTCAAATTGTGATTTTTAAAAGCTAAAATATGAAATAATTTAGGGTGAAAATGCCTTCTTGGTCTTATTTCATGTTTTCGCGAGAAAAGTTAAAAACTAGGTAGTTCACTTTACCCTGCAGTTGACTTTCAAGGGCACCCACCGAAAGCTTCATGAAGCGGCGGCAGCAGGAAACTTACAAAGGGAAAGAATTTCGAAGTTTGCTAAACAAAGAAAAACAGGGAGTGATTTTATCAAAATCAAAATATAAAGCATGACTAAATGATTGCTTCGAACGTTTTTGATAGATAAGATGCTCCAAACTGGATGCTCCAAAGAAAAAAAGAATTATAATTTCTTGATTACTTGGCCTTTCTTTGTCTGGTTCATTGTGTATATATAGGAATTGATATACTACACGATTTACTGTTGTTCATTCCAGTTGATGTTCATCCATTGTTCATCCATTTTTCAGACAGGTCACTTTGCTGCCCCCGTACCACTAGGTCAACGGGGGGGCAGTTGCCCCCGCTGCTCCCGTGTGGCTCCGGTGCCACAGTTTACTTTACCCTCATCTTACCCCATATTTAAAACAAACTTTTTGCTCTAACGCCCTTTCCCCTCCCAATATTGGCTCCCTCATCTGAATTTACAGTTCATCGTACAAGAGCAGAAATTTTTAACATAGTCACAAGAAAAAATTAATTTTCCTTTAAATCTAGCTTTTACTTTACCCTGACCGTATATCGAAGTGGGAGGGATAAACCACGGACTTTAGGAAAAGTAAAATTTGTTTTAATTCCCACTTTTGTTTATCTCTTCCACTCTACTTGTCCTACATTCCGTGGTTTGAATTCCGTCACCTCTTAATCAGTAATACATGCTACCATTAGCAAAATCATCTTTATAGTTTTCGCATGCTCCCTGTGGCATTGTTATCGTCAACCATTACCATTGCAGACATTGTCATGATAAATTCATGACAATCGTAATCCCCTTTGTTTGTGAACAATGATTGTTACACTGTCATGTTGATTATCCAGTGCGCCCGCGAAAATCGACATCTTTCCAGAACACCGAATTTCAACTAATCTTCAAAGGCCCCGAAGTCCTGCTCTTAGGGAGGACGAACTCATGACAATCTCTGGAAAATGGAAACTATTCATTAAACTTCTTGCGATATACTGCACTGGGCCATTGGAACCCTGTTGAACTTGTTTATTGCACCTGTGAAGACATTTTAGTCCCCCTGTAATCCTTTGCTCCAGTGCGCCCGCAAATCTGACGGAAGTTTGTCAAACTGGAAATTATATTTACGTGCCTGCTAGCACATAAAAGTGTATGCCTCACAGAAGCGGATCCAGAGATTTAAACGAGGGGTGCTGGAAAAGGACATTGAGACAATAGTTTGTCTTTTTGCTCATTTGTGACAAAATTTCTGGACGTTTGATGGGTGTTCGAGCACCCTTCCCACCTGTCTGGATCCGCCCCTGCTTCATTTAGGCAGCAAAAGTTTAGTTCTAAAATAAAATAGCAACAGATGCTGACATGGAAAAAAACTTGTAGTAATACTTTAAAATTAAGATAGGTAACAAAGAACACAATATTTTGTAAGTCATGACATTAAGTTTCATGCTTTCTCTCTTTAGTGTCAAAAATGGCGTTTTTGGTTATATCAAGTTTCTTTTAATCAAACTGTAAACCATATGATATCGATTGGAAATCTTAGAAAAAGAAAATTGTCGGCATTTTTTTCCCATTAGCATTGGCTAGTCGTCTGACAGTTAGAGATGAGGGATTTGACCCACACCCCTCCTCCCTTCGCTTGTTTGGCGCCCTTGGTATTATTCACACAGGAATGCAAGACCAGCTCACTTGCCCAGGGGGGCAGTATTGATGTGTCGATATTCAATACAAATTAAAATATTGAATTTTAAAACATTTGTTGTTTGGCTAGACCAAGACAGCAAAGGACATTCATTGCTCGAGGAAAGGTTGCCGAGATTTAGGATATTTTGCTCGAATCTTTGAGCGAAAGCTGTGATTATTATTCAAGTGCGTGCAATTTACTGTTTGAAATTATGAAAGAATGAAATGGCTTGGAAATTATTCATTGGTTTTTTAACGTTTTGTACAATTTGCGTGTGGTTAACTCTTGCTGCTCAAGATAATAACGCAAACGAACATTCCAATGGGACTGAGAATAACAGTACCGCAGGTATATGTTGTTAAGATTTTTAAAAGGGGGTTTTTAATGATTTTTTTTTTAAATTCTTATCAGGAACTGTGTTCGTTATACATGTTTTGTTGTGTTTTCTCGATATTTGACGAGAATACAGATCTGTTGATTTTATTTTTGCTGTTTGTTAGTTTTTTTTATTGTTGATTCTCAATTGTTAGTTTTAATCTTAATTGTTACATGGATCCTTAATTGTTTTGCAACAATTTTTAATACCTAATTATAACACTTGTTCGTTGATTTTACTGCTAGTACTTAGTAGTGTTTGGTTTTTTTCTGAACAGAAATTTTATTTTTTATTGTTATTGTTCACATTTTGCTAATTTTTTTCGATATTTAATCGTAACACTGGTTGGTTGATTTTACTGTTAGTACTTAATAGTACTTGGTTTTTTTCTGAACAGAAAGTTTATCTTTTATTGTTATCGTTCACATTTTATTTTGCTATATAATTATGTGGTTTGTTGATTTTATTGTCTTATATGTTTACATAAAGGATTTTTTGTAAACAACATACAGACACACAGATATAGTTTAATGTTTCAAAATCAACAACGGTAGTTTTAGGATTTTTTGCCGCCTGCATTTCTTCTCAAAGTGTTCACCACTGGGTAGGTAATCAGCTTTTGTTGAGAACTGGCATGTGGCCGTGATGACAGCAATAGACCTTTATGCTACTTCTGTTGTGGTATCTGTTTAAATTTATTGAATTATTACGTTTGTGTTTGTAAAAAACATTAAGTTGTCAGTGATTGATGTGAGGAGTATGAAGAGCTTTTAGCATAATTATGATGGAATAATTAGTAAACGTAAAATTCAACGTTTTGATGCCATTATATCATTGAAATTGCGAAACGGCACCTTGTAAAAGACCTAGGGAAATTATCGATTATTGCAGATCGATGCATGGAGCTTTTTGTGTAAAAGTTCTGGAAGAGTGAGTTGAGCGTTTATCGTAATTTATGCGAAGAAGAAGTCGTAGTTTGCAATTGCAAGTATGCGAATTTTTCATCACAGAAAGCAGAATGTAGTTCAATTGGTGTCAGGAAAAATCAGCATTTTGTTAAGATAATATTTAAAAATTTATCAGTGATTTTCAATGGTTAGGAATTGCGAAAATTTTTCCACGCAAAAATTAATCCACTTAAGATAGATTTCTCTTCAATCTGATTTTTCTACGATGGATTGCCGCAGTGACTCTTTGGTGGGTTTAAAATATTTGTTTGTTTGTAAAAATAAAGAAACATTTATTAAGGATATTGGAATATTATGGTGTCGATTTCTTCGGAACTGCATGCAGTTGCAAACAGGCGACGTCTTACGGTGGAATTTCCTGAAATTTCACTTCACTGAATCATTCTTGTTGTTTCTTTTTTTAGCTTGACAATATTATCTTGCGCACGAGGGGAGGGGGCAAGAACCTTGAAAGCGTACATATATTGTTATTATAAGCTTTTTATACTGTTTATTTGTGCACAAAGAGACAAAGAGGGACGGGGGATAAAAATAGTAAAATTAGTGCGTAGGTACAGGCCCCCCAAAAGATGAATGTTCATCATGCTGGTGTCTAGATCATAAAATATGGTGACTTGTCACTGATGTAATAAAGGATTAAAATAGAAATGAACAAATCTTATAATCCAATTAATGATTCAATCTATTCCTTTTGCTTTTTCCTGGAATGAGACCATGGTACCACAGGAAAAAAGGATCTTAGGATCAAGGCTGCTTCCGGAAATTTTTTCAAGGGTGTTTCAAATCTGCTGAGCAACATAACTGGCTCCTGAAATTTTCAAATTTTCTTAATGCCCATGTTGCAACCACTTGTATAATCTTCACACCAATTGAGGTAAGGTAGGTGCCCTTGGTTTAAACAAGGACATCGTTAACATTGAGATCAGAGAGTAAGTCGGAAGTTGTCTGGAAGCAAAATCTATAATAATTTAATTATTTAAATATACAAATTATAAAATATAAAAATAAGTTATAAATTATAAGTTATAAATTATACATTATAAAATAAATTATAAAAAATAACAATCCATTCGTATTTGCATATAAATTAAAAAGTTTATAATCTTTTATCTGATTTATTTGGAAGATCGCATTTAGGGGACGCTCTCTTTAAAACGGTTGCGAAACAATGTAATGTTTGTTATTAGAAGGCCCAAGATGTTTTTGATTGTCGTAATACGTTATTATTTTTAATGTTTATGACAATGCTCATAGTCATTATTTATATAACCTTATGTTTCTAAAGTCAAATCTTATAATCTCGTTGAGCCGACATCTGATAATATGCAATGGAACGTTTAAGTTCCAATCCGTAGAAACAGAAGACTGTAGACATTTATTCAAAGGAAGGCATCCGAGGCAGGGCTAGATTTTCTCAAAGTCTATTTTTTGTTGTTTAATCATTAGATTTAAATAAGCCTCTTCGAGGAAGAAAAAGGAGACTGCTGAGGAGTTTCTACGTGGTCTTTATGCTTGGCAAGCTTTCACAGTTCGTATTTTGGAAATCTGGCCTTATGAAACAATGCAAGTATTAAAAGACAAGTCTTGATTTGCCGGTGAATCGTTATCGTTCTTCGAGCAAAGGAGAACTCTGAATTTCATTCATTGATTTGTTCAAATTTTTGAGTAACCAATAAGCTTGCAGTACTTATATTCATGTGACAAACATTTGTTCGTGTGCTCTTGCCAGGGGCGAAACTATACCATTTTTGTTGGGGGGGTGAACACATGTCCGCCCTGCGAAATGTAGTGGTGCCCTGCGAAAATTTTTTTATACTGCAATTGCGCTGTGGTAGGAAAGGCAGGTAAACAAAAATTACTACAGTCAACTATAGCACAGTAAAGCGAATAATACATTTTTCATTTTCATTTTCATTTTAAATATATTTACCCTGAGATACAATTCAGTAAGGTAATTAACAACTGCTTTCCAATTGTCCCAGCAACAAAACAAAAAAAGCTAATAAACCTAAAGATACAAACCTATTTACAGTTATTTTCATATTAAATAGCTACTAAATGTGAAAAATAAACTAAAGATAAAACTTTCGATACAGATCAGCTTTCCTTGAATATTCTCAATTCAAAGCTTTTAGTTTCGTTTTGAATGACTGAATCGAA
>JAYJMH010025201.1:0-18441 GCA_036873815.1 Phacellophora camtschatica
AACTAGGAAAGAAATAGTAAAATTCATCAGAGTAACAACAATTGGATGTTAAATAATCTAGACAACCTTTATTTGACCATCGGTATAATGTTTTAGTAAATTTGAAAATAACGAAATTTATCATACACAAAGGATAAACTCAAGGGCATTGAATGACAAAAATCAACAAAATTCAACTCTTTACAAATTTAAAACTGTTAAATTTACGCATAGCTTTCACGCAAATGACAAACCACTACAAAAATGTTGTTCGTAATCTTGTACCCAAAGTAATAAAATTGCACCAAACGAGGAATTTGGAAACATAGAAAATACTAACCTAATGGTGGTGACAATTTCTTGATAAGATTAATCATGTACGCTGAGCCTTGAACCATCATTTCCATGAATTTCATCAACACCTACAAAGCAACAAACAGCGTAAAAATCAGTGATGACTTCTAATAATGAAATCAAGCTTACAACGATAACGAAATCAAGCTCAAGATTGGCAACGGCAACATCAAATGAACCGTCGTACTGTCTCTTGCAGACATCACGTTTAATTTTTTCAGGCACTTAGCTCCCTAAATATCAGTAAAAGCTACACGTTATACCAAATGCCTTTAATTTACAGTAATGATAATGCCCAAAATGTGCATAATATCCTTAATAAAGACAAGGCTTACACCGTATTCCCCCCACAGTAAACCTAAAAATATATATTTGATTGCTAAATATTTCAATAACAATAACATCGTATGCTCTATTGGGTAAAAAATATTACCCAAGAGACTGTACTGGCGTCACAGAGAACGTAAACACATGCATGCATGACTCTTGTGGGTTGTCACTTGGGTATAACAATGTCATTTGGATGTAAAACACAGCGTGAAAAAAACATTTTTTATTTCAACTCAATAGGTTTGAGCAACTGTAAACTAAAAAAACGTGAAGTCACAATTTGCAATTGCCGTTATCTGTTATTAATCTCAAATAAAACATTTATAACCAAATAAAGCCTATAACCTCAGTTTTACCTCAGGAATAGACATATTACTAATTCAAAAACAAAGCAAAACGTGATATGTCCAGGAGGTGGATGCAGAAACCATTTATGATTAATTTCAAACTATTTTTTAATATTGGAGTTTTTGCATTCTATGAATGAAATTGAATTGAAACAATCTCGAGATAAGTTTATCTCCATTGTTTCTTGCTTTAAAATACCTCATGTGGCACAATTTTACCCTAAACAAATACATCTAGCCAAGTGAAACAAAATAGTACACAGTGAGCAAAAGTATAGCACATGTTCAGTAAAGATGGCGTCCAAAGGTGTCCGAAAGCCCAATGGACATAATTTGCATAACAAAATACTAACAGTACAGGGGTTTCATTACTCTAAGTTTTAGCGGCAAAATGTTTGTAATTTCATGGAAGTTTAGTAAGTGAAATGAAGTGTCGTTTTATATTATTCTTTTAGAGACTGAGAAACAACACTGGTTTAAATTTGCAGCAAAAAGTTAGAGGGGTAAGTGATAATATAGCAACGAAATATTAGGTTTTTCGCTACAATGGAAAAAAATTTGTATGTTTATAAGAAAGACTTTTGCTGAATAAATTCTTCCCAAAGATAATTTAAAAATCAAAGCGAAGTTAAAAGCCATTTTGCCACGATCCTGTGCAATACTTTCGGTTATTAAGTGTGGAAACCTTTTGGACTTGGAACTCATAGAGATTACCTTGACAGCAGAGAGAACAACCGCAGCATTTGCGTGAGATAGTCTTGGTGTTACTCTTTCACAAATACTGAA
The DNA here is from genome assembly GCA_036873815.1 of Phacellophora camtschatica. Classification (NCBI taxonomy): domain Eukaryota; kingdom Metazoa; phylum Cnidaria; class Scyphozoa; order Semaeostomeae; family Ulmaridae; genus Phacellophora; species Phacellophora camtschatica. The sequence goes on from JAYJMH010025201.1 coordinate 1,797, forward strand.
AATTAAAAATAGAATAGGAGGATACAGAATTAGTGTATACAAAAGCACATACAAAACATCTATAAAACGCCACTTGGATAAATATTATAGTGGGGCTGTGTTAATTTATGTGGCAAAACTAGAATACGACTTTCAATGTTCGAGTCATAATTCAAACCAAGTTTTGATGGAATATTTTAGTGTTTTATAGCTTAAATTCAGAGTTTACACAATCATTTTTAACCAGGGGGTAGTACGAAATGTCCAAAATGGCCTAAATTCAGCTTCGAGTTGAGTTTGTGTACACTTTCTCGAACTCTGATTGGCTCATTTTGTGTGAAAAGTCTAAAACGGTATTATGTGAGGTCAGCCAATCAAGATTTGAGCCATGTGTTGATTTTATCATTGGAGTCCCATTGGAATGTGTTGTTGTTATTTCGAATCTGCAGAGATTCAATCTATAAATGTTAGGGCGCAATTACATTCCTTTGTTCGAGCCACTCAAAACTCATAAAAACGGAGTAAGGACAAAAGGCATTTCCATTTGAAATATTCCTGGAAATGAGGTTAGGCGAATGTGGTATATTCTCTGCAAAATAAAAACGCGAAATCTTAAATTTCTGATATAAATACATACAAATTTAACAGTAAGTCGTCGTAAAGCTGTTTTCAACAATTTTTGCATTCCATTTGGTTCCACTATACAAAAAAAGCACAACTACAACTTGCATCATCTACTTCTTGTTTTCTTCGGTATTGTGATTTCCTCCTGCCCATTAGTTTCCTATTACTCATGAATTACAAATGACACGTTTCCCATAGCCCACTTCTTTTCAGTTAAGAAATATATATGTATATATACCTTTGGGCTTCCTTTTCGTCCTTTGGAGCATACGTTGCAAGAGAATCGAGAATGAAAATCTGACCCCACCTAAAAACAAATTGTTGTACGTGAAACATGATGAAAGGATAGGTGTAAAATAATTATTGGAAACAATAGATTATACACAATCGGGTGCACTCAATCAAATCAAATCAAAACAAACACAAAAAGTAAAACTTTATGGTTGTTTTTTCTATTTGCTTGGCTGCTTCAATCTAAAATTATGGACGCAACCAATTCATTATATATGTTAAAAACGAAAAAAAGATCAAAAATAAATAAAGCAGAATCCCACTTCCAGTATGTATAGTAATGTAGTTGTAGTTATTATTTTAAATTAATATATATTTGTAAGCTGTAAAGTTGAATTGTAAGTGCCTTCCATAGTGTGTGGGAACTTCGACCAGTCTGGGTCCATTCTTGGTATATGACAGGCACAGTAGATACTATGTGTAGCATTTTATCGATCGTTTTTTATATAACAGGAAGGTGTTAAACCTACGATTTAATGTGTTAAATCGCATTCTCATACTCAAATTCGAATTTTTGTTTCACAAAATTTACCCTTATGATAAATCGATAACTATTGCACTTAGAATTCAAATAAAATAGCTTACTCTGTGCATTCATTCAATGCTGTCAAAAGCTTGTTGATGGTCTGTGAATTTATCTCGAAATATTGGTTGGCTTCAGGAGTCGAATCTGCAATTTCTGTCAAAGCTGCAACCGCATTTGCAACAACCTAATGTTAAAATGTTTCACTCGAATTAATGGAGATTTTTAAAATTGACTGCAAATCTTGAAGTATGGATTGCCTTAGATCTTAGCATTGCCTTAGCATTGTGTTAGCCTTTCGCGCGTATTTCTATTCACGTTTCGTAGTTTAAATATTTTTCTGTAACCCTTCAAACGACGGGACATTTCTTTGATCCACCAGTATATCATGCCAGAAGTACAATTTATACCGTGTTAATTTAAATTTCACAATCTTAAAAGTAAGAAAAGTAGACTCGCAATTAACATTGGATTTTAAAATCTGGCATTAGATTTCTCAAGATTAATAACAATTCTTCAAAAGGAATGAAATTATATCACATACGCAAAAAAAGAGCTTCCCTCTTTGACAGGTTATATAAAATCAGAAAATTGACGGATTGAAGTGATTCAAACATTGTTTCAAAGCTGAAACTGCATCTTAGATATTTCTTATTTTGGGGGATTTTTCCAATATTTAAAATATAGTCAGGGCGGGTTATCTTCGCGCACTCCACAATGTCGCATAACTTTCGCGCAGGGTATTTTAAGTCGAGTTTGAAGAGATTTACTTTCACAAAGGTTTTCGCAACAAAGAGTAATATCTTGCCATTCACTTGATAAATTTATCTGCCTGTTTTATCTCTCAAAATATTTTAACTCTTAATTAAGTATTGACTTGCATATTTGTTGAAATAAAAAAAACTTTTCAACAGAGTCATTGAACTTTGTTGCTATGTCTTGTCAAATAGCAGTTGGTAATTAAATCATTTCTCTGTACTTAACCTTCAATCTCCTGCAATAATTTCAATTCAGCGGATTTAGTTAAAAAAAAATGTCTGCGCGAAAGTTGCATTCCACTCTGGGACGCAGGTGATTTTGACGAACAACTTTTCAACAAGAAATAGGCCAATTTCTGAGTTCGAATAGCAACCAGTATTAAATTTACCCTGGGAACAGGATTAAAGGGTCATAAAAAAATGATAATTAGCTAAACGAAGCTTTAAACTCGGAAAAAGTTTATCTCTCTAAATCACACTTGAAATCATCGCACAATGTATTAAAATAATCAAAATATTGCACAATGAAAAATAAAATAAAAATTATACCCGATCATTTCTGAGCGTACTTTGTTCCAATGAAGAACACTAAATTTGTTTAGTTACAAACATTTTTACAACGTTTAAATTCATTTTAAAACGTTCGTGAAAGTTAGCCTACAGTGCGCGAAATTTGTACAAAAATGGAGGCTAACTTTAGCGCACATTATTAATGCTTATCTAATTAAAGGTAATTAACTTTATAGATTTAATTAGCATTGATCAACTAGGTATTGACTAGGTTTATTGTCAGATATATTTAGTTTAATTAAATTATTCGTAGATTAGCTGTGGTTTAAAGTTTCCCAAAAATGCGCTAATGAGTCGATTGTAAAATGTACGAAAAGTCAAACAAAACGTGATCATACGGTAGCCATTTTTATTTTAAGCAGTTCAGGACTTAAGAGAAATAAAGAATGTTTTTGTTGGCTGGGGAATATATAAATCTTGTTTATTCTGACACTTGGGGTTTCTCTATATTAATTGGCAATATTCATATTGTGTCTACTATTCCCAAGACAAAATGAAAGATCATTATCATTGTCTTATTCTTTTTATAATATATAATATATATATAATATATACATGTTCGACCTATTTTTTATATCGGGAAAATCCTGAAAAATAGGTCGGAAATATCAAATTTAATGTTTCAGCTTTAAAACACTGTTTGAATCATTTCAATCAGTCAATCGCAAGATTTTATATAACATATCAAGAGGGAAACATTGTTTTGGGTCACCCGGTAGATTTGAATTCTATCATCTTGGATGTGAAGATAGCCGTCTTGTCATTAGATTCCAAGTTAATTGCAATCTTACCACTGGGCTAGAGTATGACAAAAGATCTTTCAAGATCTAAAAAAAGTCCTTGAATTTCATCAAAAGTGAAAATAGGATCAAATAGCTTCAGATCTTATAAATCTTAGATGATGAAACAGTAATCTTTCCATTAGATTAAGATTTATTGTCATTTCACCAATGGTTCTGAATCTGACAAAAGACGTTTCAAGATTTCAAGAAATCCTCGATCTTCAACAAAAATTAAAATAATATCAAGTAGCATTAATCATATATATATATAATCTTAGATGAGGAAATAGTAATCTTACCATTGGATTAGAATCCGACAAAAGATCTCTCAAGGTTTCAAGAAATCCTTGATCTTCGACAAGTAAAGAATTAATGTCATGTAGCTTGGCAACGCAAACAGCTGCTGTTTTTCTAACATATGGGTCTTCGTCTTTTAGGCATTTGCGAAGTGGCTCACACAAATATTCCGTGATCTTGTCAACCCTGATGCACCCCATTGTTCGCACGGCAAGAGCTCTTATAAGTGGGTTTGGATCTTCACAATCCTAGAAAAAATTGGAAGTCTGAGTAACAATTCGTTAATAACTAAATTTAAAAAAATGTGTTCGTCCTTGAACACAATGCAGATTTATTATAGTAAAAAGTAATACAAATCTAACAGTAGATGCTCCATAGTCTAGTACGAAACTGCAAAGAATAGTACATTCTACTAAATGGAAGTCATTCACTATGAGCTGATTGCTGCAACCTACATATATTCTTTAGGTTCATTTCTAACCTGTATCATACTCCTGCATAACCATGCTAAACTCATCCTCCCATGAAAACGAATCGTGATATATGAGAATTTCAATTTTTTACAAAGAAAATGGGGATAAAACATTACATTATACTTTAAGTGGGTAGACCTTCATAAATGAAACAATTACAAAATCAATACAATGTAAACAGGTGCTTTCTGTCTTACCCCCCAAGAAGTAAGACCAGTGACTCTTAACTACTGCAACGAATAACAAGCAAAAATAGACAAAGCTACGAACCCTGACAAAAGTATTGACAGCCATAATAGCCATATCCGGTTGTGACTTCGCGTAGTTCATCAAATACAAATAAACAAGCTTCTTCAATTCAAGATTGTCTGTTTGCATGCAGTTGACAACATCAGGGAACAAGGCACTGGAAAATAAGGAGAAGAATCGCTCGTAAAGAACTGTCTAATAACTCACGAAAAATGTTTAAACATACTACGGGTGTTCCCAATAAAATGTTTCTACGCTTGTAAAGCTGCTGTGGAAAAGTCTTACTTTTGATGATTCTGTTGTTGATTGAATTTAATGTAAGAGGTTTCAAATTTTTGCAACAATCAATGTAATAGCTTTACTTATCACTTTTTATTGGCATTCACTTGCAGAAATCTAGTTATTCTGTTATTGGCATTCACTTGCAGAGATCTAGTTATTCTGTTATTGGCATTCACTTGCAGAAATCATTATCTTCGAATATGTTTGCACAAATTTAAATATATGATTTTACTGAAGGGGGTGCTTTCTTCTTTCTAGTTTACCTATTTTGAGAGCTCCTCCTTAAGAATTTGTTGCATTTTTCCGATCTACGGTTTTTTGTTGCAATACTGTGCTTTTTATTTTATTCCACTTTTGTAAGCTTGTAAATTAGTAACTTGTTGTATTACGTTTATTTAGTTGGCTCTGTAGATTGTATGAATTTAAAAATCAAATCAAATCAAAATGGCAAGCCACTGACAAGGAGGGTAACATCTACAGCCCTGCAAACGGCAATAGATTTTTTGGGTCAACCGGTATAACATTTGTTTATCTTTGTTATAACTTTTAAGTGTGGTTTCCATTATATTTAAAAGTGTTTCCATAAACTCGTAGGGGCACCAGGGAATATCTGCAATCTATCACCGGCACCTTCCCAGTCCTTCCAAGATTTTATGGAAACACATATCGCAGACAATCTGGGACAATGTAGATAGTTACAATAAAAACTCTCAAAAAAAGAAGGATATTTGGAAGGAAGTCAGAAACTTTGAAAACATATATAGAGGAATCACATAAGAGGTATCACATAATTAAAAACAGCTTTCCTGAACATCACAAATCATCACAGACAGTCCCTGGTCTTATGAAAATACTCTTTGGAAAATGGTGAAAAATTGAAAACCATAGATGCGGTTGCAGAGAGTCATCTGTGCTCGTTTATCAACCAGTCAACCGTTCTCCAAAGAGTGTTGTCATAAGATTGATGACTGTCTGCAACAATCGGAAAAGACGCTTCTTTCTTTAATGCAACTCACATTCACATATGGACACTTTCCATTGATTTAACATACTTCAAATACATTGTTATACAAACAAATTGTTGGTGTTATTTAAATTCATTAGAGTTACAAAATTAATTCCCATTTCTTTATCTTTTGCCATTTGTTTCCTTGGAGCAGAAGTAAAAATAATCACAGACATTCAGGCTTGGCACAAACTAATTGAGAAATAAAAGTGCAGACGCAAATATGCTTTTTCACAAAAATGTCTCATATGGTTAAGGACCTCACCTGACATCTTTGCCAACAGTCATACTCGCAATGACCTTCTTGACAGCCTCCCTCTTTCTCTCTTTCTTGTCACTGTTCAATTCACCTTTCAACTCATAAATTTCACCTTAGACAAAAAACATCAATCATAAGATTATTGTTTCTCAATGAGATTCCATTTAGACAATGTCAGCATGAAATCTTAACAATAGACAACTCCGTTAAAGATGGCTGAGGAGAGATTATGACCAGGATGCAATACATTCCATTATCAAAACAGCACCTAACTCTATTGGTATTTGATAATCAAGCGCATTGCATCTTGATCATAATACCCCTTTAGCCATCTTTAGCAGAGCTGTCTATTTCACCTTACACAGTACCAGCATGAAATAATGACAGATTTCCTGGCTGACTGTCACAATGAAAAAGGAATGCTGACATGCTTGCTTTGAAAACGGCATCAAGTAGCCACCCCATACCAGCATGATTTAGTTATGCTTTCAAAATTTGGCATTGCTTTTAAGTAAACAATATTAAAATTTTAGAAGCTTCACACTAAAATTATAAAATTTTGACCAATGAGTTGATAAACAAACATAAATTCTTCTCAATACAAAACTATACCAGCATTGTGGTAATGGTAGAATAGAAATTTATTTGATAATTATATATATATTGATAATTATGTTTATTTATTTATTCTAATGGTAATTTATCATAAATTTATTTGTTCATCATTATCATTTTTATCATTTTAAAAATCAATTATCAACTTTAAATCCTAATGTTGAAATATAATTTTTAAAACAATTAAGACAAACAATTGTAAAAGTTGATTTCAAAATACTTTAAGATACCTTTCTTTGTTGTGGTGAAGTATTTTGAGTCCGTCTGCTTGTTTGTGTTGAATTTACTGAAAAAAATTAATAACAACCAATAAGTTACCATAAAACAAATATAGCCACACATGCATATGAAATATACCCTTCTACAAGTACGTAAAACTAAGAAAGAATAAGTGCAAACATTATTGCATTATTATACACAGGGGCAAAGACCAAAAATAAAAAAGTAGGTTAACTCTAAAAATTAAAAGGGCAAACTTACAAGATAATTGCTGTTTTGGTAATTGTCTTGTTTAAAATGGACTTTTTCTTAAACCTATTGTTAAGGGGGCCTATTTTAAGTAGTTCCAAAGCTGTGACAAAATTGGCTGAAAGCTGCAATCCACAATGAATCTATGACCAAAATCACAGCCACAAAAATTGCAATAAAAAAAAGACAATATGACAATACTTTGCCAAGTTCCATAAGAATATTGGGTCATCTATAGACCATTAAATTCAAATTCTGCTTGGTTGGGGACATTTTTGTCTTCAATGTTCCCAAAGAGAAAGTGCCATATATGGTTTTAAAGTAAACTGCATCTGCAATGTCACAATCCCTGGTAAGAATGTAAATTTCACATTTAAAATGTAAATGTGATTTTTTAAACATATATGAACATCTTTTTGGGTGGGTCACCTGGTATTCAAATAAATTTGCAATTCTATTTGTTTGCTGGAACCATTCTTATCATTTGTTATATCACAACCGAAAATTAAATCAAAAGAATTATCTTAGAGTGGGGAGGAGGAAAAATGAAAGGAAAATTGAAATTTTTTTGAAATGAAAACATTGTTATGAAAGGGGGTTGTCAACAGGAGACAAAGACACATAATTTTGCACACTACAACATGGTGAATGAACAAAAATCAGCCCCAGGAGTATGCATGAGAATTTCTTCAAATAAAATGATAGCTTGGATGCTGTGCTATCTTGAGCAAGGACATCTTCAGTTGGGTGCAGGGAGCAACTGCCTTCCTGCCCTTACTCAAGAGGGCAATATCTGCCCTTAGCCACAACAATAATTTTTGAATAACCTCAAAATTATGTGATGAATATTGTAAAATAAAGGCAAGAGAGGGCCACAATATTAATGCTATGTGTGTTGGTTTCAGCCAGTAATCATCAGCTAACACCTTGCTGCTGCAAAGTATGTGTATATTTTTGAAAAGAAATACCACAAGACAAATCAACAAAAATAAATGATGATATTATTAATAATAAAGACAAACAGGAAAATATAAGATGACCATCCAATAAGAAAAGAATGCATTAACTTTCCATTTCTGTTCCCATACAGAAAGTTAAATTTTGGTGCACTAGATATGTGCACTGATGAACAGGAAACAATACAAGTTAATGCACCTTTTTTTCCAATACAGGGTGGTCACGTTGGCATCTGCAAAAAGAACTAGAGTCTTTGACTCCAGCTTGCACAGGCAGAAACCATTTGAACAATATATTGTTCGTGAATATGCATAAGTAAGGAAGAAATCAATTAAATACAGTAGTAGATGAAATCAATGTGAAACATATCAAACAACAGAGAAAATATTTTTTTGGAAATCACTAGCAGCATTTTATTACAAAAGTTGTGTCATGACTTTGAAATTATAAGACTTTTTTTGACAAAAAAAAAGATTGGTCTTGCAAAATAGAATAAACATTACAATTTTATTGGCAATAAAAACATTTTGATTAAAATGTTTCCCACGTTTACCCCTTTCTTTCGTGCGTGCAGGTGCACGGTCCTCCTCTGAGCAAGCTTCATAGTTGAACTAAGTTCATATCAAATTCTATTTATTAGCAGCAGAGCAACGAAAGCGTTATTTTGAATCGATGTTTTTGATGAAAAGTTAAGTTTGCAACTTCTATTTTCAACAAGAATTAAGCATAGATATTTAAAAGAAACATCATACCATACCTCATTTTGATTGCTGTGTTTGAGATTACTATTATGATGCAATGAAAAGTTATTATCTAACTCTGGGCAACACCTTCCGCCATATGCAGTTGATGAGAGAGGAAGAGAATCGCTCAAACCATAGACTGGCTTTTCCTTCATGTAAAACTCCCTCAAGAATGAGGTGGGGGTCAAAATAGACTCATTGCCGGGCCTGAGGGGTCAAGTCTAGGGTCAAACAATAGGAATAGGGGTCAAATGGATCAAATTCCAAATCTAGCGCACCCAAACTACGTAAACTCAAGAAATACAATTATTAGCATTAGTATGGTGGCCCATGCTTGCCATTCAATTTTTTTCAAATTTTCGATGCTTTTTCCATTTTGTTTTTATTTCAGAAAATTTATTTCAGAAAAATAATTAAATTCTGATTTTTCTTTTGAATTTCTTCCCATTTATTGGCAAATATCTTCAATTTCAATTCTATTTTCTTCATGTCTGTTTAGGCATTTTTATTTTTATTTCAATTCACAAAATTTAGATTTTTTCTAGTTTAGCTTTTAATTTTTTCAACATAGGGTGTAGGTGATAATTTTTATAGACTTAAATATGTCAAGAAATATTTTTCAAAATTGAATGCTATTGTTTCATAAATGTTTGGTTGGCCTTCCTTGTTTTTTGGTGTACTTCATAAACTAGATATTTTTCAATGATGGGTAATTTAATTGCATGTTCTCTATATTCGGTACGGTAGATTCTGAACAGTTTCTTTTTTATTTCACTTACCAGCAAGGTTTTTCTCCAAAACTGATTATTCCTTTTTTAAATCATCCCCGTTCTTCCAAAATTACCCTCGAAATTCAAAGCAGCGCAAGGAATCAAAACAATTTTCTTTTTTGACTTTGTCGGAAAATATGCCATGCTGAAAATAGAATATTGTGAGGTACCAACTGGACGAAACGGAGCGAGGTACCAACTTTTGGGGGGTGTGCTGTCTTGGTTTGGAAATTGCCGAATTTTTTTTTTCGTTTTCAAATATACAATTGTTTAGCACACAGTAGCCATTGTTCTCTACAATTCTGCCTGAATGTCATGTCCGAAACAGCAATAATTTGTTTTGCAAAAGTCCCCTTGGCTATATTTGCTATGCAGTGCAACTCTCTGAAACATGACATAATCTCGAACTCTTAACAAAGGACGAACGAAAGAGTTCCAATTAACCAAATTCGAGTTAGAGAGGTTCAAAAATGACAATTTATTTGAGACAGCAAGTTTTCGAGATAACCGATGCTATATCAACAATGAAAGCTCTAAGGAACAAACGAAACAGTTCGAGTTAACCGAATTCGAGTAACAGAGATTCAAATGTATTTCAAATAAGGTCAAGATCATACATACAAGAATTGCACAAATCGTTCCAAATGTCAATAGGCAGAGAAAACAGCAGACTTGATTTCATAAGATAATATCTAGTCATATTATTCTAAAACAACATCAACATAGCGAAATGATTAATGATTACATTACAAGCCTTGGTATTTACAGAATCGTCCAGATAAAAAGCCAGCCTCTTTACATCAAATGAAATAAAACAACAATAATTATATGCGAGCGCAGTGGTTGTAAAAACAAATGATACAATTTTGCAAAACATCTAAACGTAGAGTAAGAACATTTTCCACGCTAAACTTCTAATCTCTTACAAAATATATGACGAGTCCTCCCAGAGGGGGGTCTTTGTTCCCTAGTTCAATGATAAAATTACACAGAGTTCCGTTTGATTTTTTAAAGGTTCCCTAAAAGTATACCCGGAAGGTTCCCCAAAAATCGAAAACGTTTTAAATGTTCACATCTGCATCAAAAATATTAAATGTTCCCCTGCTCCCATCGATAAAAATTGCAAGCTCCCTTGTTCCTCAGAACACCTAGAAGACCCTCTAATGATCTTTTAGCCTCCATTTGCTTCGCATGGTAAATTCAAATCTGGAGTCAATTTTGTCCGAAGTTTAAAAAAATATTTTGGCAATAAAAGACTTAAGTTAAAACAACGTATTGATATCCACGGTGACGTTTAGTCGAAAAGTTTCATTTGAGGTACTGTAATCGCAACAGTGAACTTTTAAACAATGCTCTCTGATTAACGCTTTCTTTGCAATGACGACAGTATGAGTAATGAGTAGCAAAACATAATCAAATTCTAAAGAGATCTTTAAATTTACATGCATAAAATCATAAACACGTTTTCGTAAATTCGCAATATCGCAGTATACATTAAATCATTAGAGAGATTCCGATCCAGGAGGAGTTCAAGTAAAGGAGACAGGAGAAAGGTTGAATAAATTGGCTTAATTATAGAGAAAGCAAGAAGGCCTCATCCATGGACAGCTTTTGACGTCGTTAAAATATAAAATGAGGTTGACAAAAAAAGTATTTTCCCAAAATCCCTCTTTCAATTGAATTTTCCAAACTTGAATTCGTATTGAATTTAATTCGTCTTGAATTTGTCCATCACCCCCCTGAAAGTAATCAAAGCTCGTGTACAAACTACTTGGCAAGTAAACTTAAGCGGGGTATATTATTTTTTATATAAGCAACTGTACTGACACTCATTTGCAAATTAAGCAATACATAAATATTAAAATATAAGTCTTGATCACAGTGACACAGTTAAACCAGCTTCATCTAAGCCAGATTAAATTTCTGCCAATCAAATGCATTCGAACTGTTGGATTAACCAATTAGAATGTAGCATTCGATAACCTGGATTAGTTTGAGATGGTTAAACTCGCAGCATTAATGAGGTATTAGAAACTTACAAGAGACAACAAATTGAAATTGGAGCAAGAGACAACAAATTGAAATTGGAGCAAGCTCTGTGCTTTCGCAGCAAGGCAATGTATCGGTGAAAGAAATTATTTAAGCCCAGCACCATTTTCAATTATAAACATTTATATATATTACCCAGTACTATTTTCAATTAGTGAAGACCAGTACTAAACATCTAAGTATCCATTTGAACAACTGGAGTTCCACATTTCGGTTGAATACTAAACAGCTTCAGTACTATCCAAAATCCTAAGTTCCTTCTAAAAAAAATTGCAGAGAAACGCGTCGCTCTGAATTTATGATCGCTCGGAACAAATCATTTACTATTTTACGATAATCTGTTTGAATTTGTGAGTTGTATGATGTAACTTTAATATAGATGCACGCTTTACGAGTTTACTTGTTTCAAGTGTCAAGAGAGTGAACTAATGGTAAACAAGAAGGTGATCCATTCGGGGGCAATTATCCATTCAGAGCGACAACACTCTAGTACATTCACAAATATAATATCAGTTTTTCGCAATGCCAAGAAAGAATCTGTCGATAGTTCATGACTGCCTGCAAAATTACCTCATCATTATTATTATTATCTGTTATTCCGCGAATCTGTCTCTATGGGGAAGCAGCAAAGGAATCGGGCGAACTCACATCAGACAAATACGGTGATCCTTGGGGACTTCTCGCGTTCTGAAATTTTGAAATCAGTTGTTGATTAAACAAAGGAAAGTCATTCTCTTTGTTCATTGCATCCTTAACCTTCTTCCGAATCTGGTACGGTGTTTCATCTGTGTTCCTTCGAGGCAATAACAATAATGTAAAAATGTTGTTAAAATTAGTTTGAAATAAATTGTACGTGTTCAAAACGTTGTTTGCAAGTGATGCTATATACCATGTAAACAGGGGATCTTGTAAAACAATATATTGAGGTTTAAAACAAGACAATGAGATTTTTCACTGTAAACAATAAATTTCAACACCATCAAAACAGCCAAGCAAATCATATACTATAATTAACAAAAACTTTTTTATTCATGATTTGATCGAGTGAACTCAAGAGCCTGAAATATATTCTTTCAAATCGAAGATCCCATTGTCATGTTTGAAACCGTAATATTTTGTTTACAAAGTTCCTCCTGTTTACTGTGCATACATATATAACAATAAAATAATATTCACATTTCTAAACACTTATGCCTAGCCATAATAATGAGCTTGTTACTTTTTGAACTTGTGCGTTATTCTTGACAACGGGTATCAGCTGAAAAGTCGTAAAAAAAAACTCTGATCACTGCTATACATTGATGTTAAACTTAAAAGTTTTCAATGAATTTCTTCGTCATTTAAAAAGGTTCAAACACATTGCTTCATAAAATCAACAATCAGTAAGTTAAAGTGCTGTCATGTCATTTTCAACAAATTCAAATATCAAGAGATAAGTTGAAAAAGCTTACCCAATATTAACAGGTTTTAACGAAGCTCGTAAGCCTGGGTTATTTATCAATGTCACCAAATCGTCTATCCCTTCAGAAGTGTGGTTCCTTTCATTCCTGTCAACAATTCCTTTACTCCTGAATGCCAAAAAAAAAGAAAATTCAACCATGGACCCTCTAGAGATGTTGGTGCTGCGGGCCTAACTCAATAGGTTGAGGCTTAACACGTTTTAAAGAAGTAACCTTAAAGCTTTGAAATCCTGAATCAATACAGTTAAAAAAGTCCCTTCTATCTACAGCTTTGGTTTGTTGGGCAAAAACATTAGGATGAGTAATAAAACGAAAAAGACAAAGATAGAAAGAACGTTTCTGGAAACTGATTTAAAAATTTAAAAGTTATTATCCAGTTTTGTTGTTTAGAGAGTAGGGGTGAAAACAGTTTTGCATTATCCATTTTGGCATTTTTTACAATGAAAGAAGAAAGATCATCCATATCAAATGGGCATAAAGGAACAAGGAACAATTTCATGTTAGTCCCAGGATGACAAGCAGCATGTTTTTAACAAATTGTAATGTTGAAATCTTACCTTGTTATTGGACGATTGTGGACACTTGTACTTCTCTTTTCAGAAACCGGTTTTAATTTAATGTCTTTCATTTTCATAGTCTAAGAAAACAAATAAAATAATATGATAAATAAATCAATCAATAAATAAGAAATAATTACTGAAAATAAATAATGTAATAATTAATCGCGAAACATTGCTTCATAAATAACATTATAAGGGACTGTCCAAAAACTTCGGCTAGTAGTCGGCTAAATTAGATTCTATATCTGAAAACTATCTAAATAATTTTCGGATATGGCCGTATTTATTTTGCGCAAAATGTTTGGATAGCAGAATCTTAAATTTTAACTCCGTCGTGCAAAAACAGATAATTCCGAAAATTTTGATATCTTCAAGACGGAAATTACCAAAGGATATTTCCCTGTCCGAGATGTCGCATTCTCAGAAGCGCACCACCTTTTCTTAATAAATCGTTTTAAAACAAAGGAAGTCTGCATGTTCCAATCATGTGAAGTTGCATTTTTGTTTGCAAGCAGCTATTAAAAAGATCGAAATTTCAGTGTTTTCTTGGATATAGTAGGTAGTATGATTCGCGGACAAAAACATTTCGGTTACCAGTACATAGAACGAACGCTACAAAGAAATTCTATATCGAAAGAAAAGACCTTTCTTCTCAGAGACCTTTAGCAATTCAATATGATTTTTTTACAGTTTCTGTGACACTTTTTATTTTCTAATTACGTAGTTGCCCAAAGTATTCCCTATTGTTAGTTTATAATGATGAATAGAACAACAACTCAAACATCAAAGCAAGACACTCATAATTTTATCACTCTCTTGAGATCTTGTGAGTAACAGGATAATTTCATATTTGTTTGTGGAAATTCGTATGCTCAAATAAAATTATTAAGTTTGATGTAATATATATTTATGAAAGACTTTAATCTGAATTTCCATCAAATAAATCTAATACAATTTGCAACTGATCTCAATAATTAATGAATCTTCATTTTGTATATAAGTGCAAGGACATTAAATTAAAGCAATTTGTATAGTTACTTTTAAAAGACATCCAAGATTTCATTAACATTTAAAATAAAAAACTTATCAAAATAAAAAATAAATATAAGAATATTTTTTGAAATCTTGCAATGCAATCTGTTAAATTAATTACTGCCATCCTTGCATCATAGTTTACTAAAATGTCCTGTTGATTGCTAAATTCATAAACATATTGTTACCTCTTTGCCAAGTTCTTTTGTACAAGATTTTGCTGCAGGAACAAACGAGAGAGGAGGTGGTGGTGGTGGTGGTGGTGGTGGAGGTGGCAAAATTGACGGAGGTGGTGGTGGTGGAGGAATAAGAGAATTCTTGCCATCTGTTGTCAATTTTGATGGTGGTCGTGCTTTCCTGCTTTTTAGATGTGCTGGCAACGAGCTTACAGGACTCAAAAGCTCAAATTCCAAGTTTTTTGCAATATTTGTTGTTGATAGTGGTCCATTCTTTTCTGGAAGTGTTGGTGAAATTGAATCCAAATCGTATTCGTGTATCTTGTTTCTTTCTGCAATCCGCTTCGAAAATCTTTTTCCAGAACCTTTAGCTTCTACATTTGACAAATGTAAATTATGCTTAAAACATTGAAAAATAAATTTATATGTGTAATGGCATTTTATAGTATGCATTGCAAATAAATATTAGATTTTACAAGCTGCATGCAATTAAGGGTTTATTTAAAAAATCCAGTTTAATAAATCTAAAAGTGTTTGATTTGTTGCTTTGTCCAAAACTACTTGTTGGATTTTAGTTACTAAGGTTTTGTTCTGCTGCACGAGCAATCATCAATTTAGCAATGATTTTTAAATATCTGATGTTCCACTTGGCCTTCAACAATAGATGTCTGAAAAAAAACAGAATACTGAAATATGTGAAACAGAGCTGAAAAAGACAGATGATCAAATCATGTGTCTTGAAAGATGTAAAAATTAACATCAATGATTTATTCTTGACCAATCACTAGAGGAAGTCCTCAGATTTAGTTTCGGATATAAAGAATGGAATTTAATATCTTCTTCTTTGCAAAATCAGCATTTGGAGGGATTTTTTAGAGAAATTTTTCTTGGACGGAAAAAATATTCCATGGTCCGGATTTTCTGTAATACTTTAATTTAAAATGATTTTCTTTAAGTTAACACCTTCTTCGATGAATGTTTAAATCAATTCTGTGTTCTGGTAAAATGTTGAAGATGTAAAATGTTAATTTCTTTAGTTTTTCATGCTTTTAAACAGAACATTCTCCAATAAAACTTCAATTTGGGCCCTTTAGTTAATACAATGGAATATGTCAACAGCTAAGTTGGACCTTCACCATAATGCAGTTAGCACCAATACTATTTTAGGACACCTACCTGGTATAAAACTCTACAAAAGCATGCGATGAATTCTCCAGATTCGACAATTTCTAAATCAGCAGACAAAACTTAGGAAGATACCATGCCTCTTTTGTTTATTTTGTGAGGTAATATTTTAGTGCATTTATACTTTATATATAAACAGGGTGTCCCAGAAAAAGGTAACAGCTTTGATCAAGGTTAGTGCATGTGAGCCAAAATGAAGTGCTTTCTCTTTTTTCAGAATTTTTACAAAATCTACCCAAAAATGAAACAGCAATTATACTTTAGTCATATGGACAAATGATTTCCAAGGTTACTTTTAAAATCATTGTTCAGAAGTGTTTTCAAAAACAAAGTATGTTGTCTGGAGCACCGCCATGATTCAGAGAATCCTACAACTCAATCTTTTAAGGGAGTAGGCTAAAATTGAAACCTCTGGTTTTGAATAGGAGGAAAATTTGAACTTTAAATGTCACTAATAATTAAATCAGATTTCTATTTTTTGACTATAGTAGAGGATTACTTAAAAAATAGTTTTTGATGGATTTGAGCGATATTCTC
>JAYJMH010025212.1:0-43787 GCA_036873815.1 Phacellophora camtschatica
TCCAACCACCTGTGGGAATAGGGAGTTTATATTTTGAAAGGATTGACGGAGAAACGATTCAACTTCCCTCTTGTGAACTGTTGCACGGAATCCTGGTATTTTTTGGGGAAATTCTATTTTGAAATTTTTAAGTAGACCTATAGTAGAACATTGATTCTATTGTTTTTAAAAGCCTTTGTATTTTGCAAGTCTCGTTTTTATTTTTTCACCGAATGTTATACCCTTGATCAGTTGCTCTGATCCAAAATACGAATGTTATTGTTTGCTGCCGTTGTATATTGATAAATCTTTGTATTCACAATATTCAACAAATGTCTCTATTTCATTACGAGGCATGGGCCGCATCGACCACATACCAAAGTTCTGAAACTAAAACTGACTTTGAAGTTCATAGCACTTTTCATACCACATTCTAAATACTTTTGGATTCTATATGCGATTCTGTGAAAGACAAAAAACATCGCAATTGAGATGCTAATACGAAGACTTCTATAACAAGATCAATTTGAGTCACTACTTGATTTTAGCTTTGTTATAACACAGCAAATGTGGCGGTATATTTGCTAAAACTAAATGATAGTATGCCTTCTGCGCACTTAGCGTACATGCCTGTCTTTTGCATTATATTACTCCTAAAACCGATGTCTTTTTAACGATACGCATGTGTTGTGATCCTGTTATGAAACATTAGGCCCTATTAGCGGCAATGCATAAACACGAAGAAAGTACAATTCATAGTTCAACCCACAAACAATCAAAATTTTCAGCCAATTACAGCTGAAATGGAATTCTGCCGCAGAGAAATGTTTTCAATGCTACAGATACTTATTGTAATGATTTCGTTGTATGCAAGGCGTAAATCTCATATTATGAAAAATGGCTTTATCGAAATATCAAAGAACATTTCAATTCACATAGACGGCATCTTCATTTCCATTTGGATAATTCCATCTATCATATTAGTCAAAATGGATTGTATTGCAAAGATTAGGTGTTTTTAGATCAATCATGGTGCAAAACCGATAATTTTCTCTTTTTTGCCAGAGGTAACTAGGAGTTAAGATGTCTGCAGATAGCTCGTCAAGTAAATAAACGTTTTAGATTGATAGTTTTTCTCTTCTGCAAAGGCAGCTTAGGAAGATGTTTTCTTAAAGAAATAAAATTGATTGTCGTTGAAGTGTTTGTACTGTACATCAATCACACCTCGATACTCGTAACTATTGCTTTGCGACGGATGTGATTTTGATTGTTCGTCAAATGATGATGGATCTTTCAGAGATACTGTTTGTGCTATCCTAAAACTATTCATTGGTACAAAGATCTGAATAATGAAAAGAAATCTTACACCTGAAATATTTCTAACGAACAAGAATATTTTTACAAAGTAAGTTATGTTTAGAAGATCAAGATTGATAAACAAGAATTTATGCAATTCTAAACTTCTTATCAATGAATAGACCTGGAAGTTTGCTCGAAGAATATTTGTATCTGAAATATTTCAAGCAAAGAAGATCATTTGTAAGTTTTGTAGTTTTGTGTGGAACATTATTAAATGCTGTTCTCAAATTATTTATCAACAAAAAGATTTGAGTGGAAAAAGAAAATGTTTACACAAGAAAATCTTCGTCTAAAACATAGTAGAATCTCTAAGCAAAGAAGATCATTTTCATGTTTTGTTTGGAACTATTTATCAATGAAAAGATTTGAATAATAAGAAGACCAGATTAGAAAATTTTCATCTAAAACATATTAAAATATCTAAGAAAAGAAGATCATTTTCATGTTTTGCTTGGAAGAATGATAGAATATCTTATCAAGATAAGGGAGGTTAGCACGTGGAGTTTTTGCAATCACAATAAACTTGAAATAATCTGATTTATTACAGCAGTTTGATCACAATATTGTGAAGATATCGCACATGATGTACACTATGTTAAGTTTTTTGTTTTGATTCAAAATCCAGACATTAGATTAATTCAGAGACGAATCGTTTCTGCTCGAACATATGTCTTCCATATTGGACACACGTCTGATTTAAATGGCGACGAAATTTGTGTGTCGAAATGTATGCAGATGAGCATATGCTCACTCAGTTGATTTGTTTTGTTAAATCCTTTACGCTTATAGGGATATTAATTTTCAAGAAAGTATGAAGACTTGTTGTCCTTGTCGCCAAGAAAGTGTTAAGATTCGCATGAAAAAAAAACCGGTATGTTGAAACCTGTTTAAAAATCGGTATTTCAACCTTCCACTTTTAAGAACCTCAAGGCTGAAATACCTGCATCCGTTTTATTCTAAATAGAAAATCTGTTATCAAAGAACTAAACACACTGTTGAAAGTATGAACAGATATCTGCTTAGTAAAAGAAACTGATACAAATACAGGACGATACAGAAAGTATCGAAAAAACTTTCCCAAATTCTTAATATAATTCCCGAAATTTTTGAATTTTATTTAATGCTTTTATGAACCCACAGATTTAGCGACTAATGTTTTATCTAAGTAAATGATTGCTTTGTTGTTGTTTGTCGTTAATCACTAATCAAGTCCATTGGTTCATCCGGCCATCTTATAAGTTTCTGAAAGTTACAACATTCATTGTAATTACCCGAATTTTACCCGGTGTAAAGTATTTCTCAACGTCAATACCCTTGTTAATTTGATTGTATTTCTTTAATATTGTATCATTAGAAACTTTTGATAAAATTGACTTTTGAGTAATTTGAAGCATGGCAACCATAACGAATAAATGACGGGGCCATCAACAAAATATAATTGTGTTAGCGGGCATATAATGTCATTCATCAAAAGTTTAGAAGTTGCAATTTCTTCATTTTGATTTTTAACCAAAAGTGCTTTGATCTCAAGGTAATTTATAATAATTCCAAAATAAATTTCAATCAAATTTGATGGATATAACAAATGAAATTAATACAAGTCGATAGTGATTTGCCGAAGATATTCTTTTTTAATAAAGATTGCCACAGCCTGATTGGATTTCCTGAAACTACAAAAACAAAAGCTTTGAAAGTTGGCTTATATTTTGGTGCCAGTAAATTTATTATTGAAATACTATTGATCCAAAAATTTTGTTTGAATCATCTGTCATAGAAATAACAGAGACTATTTTATAAACTGTGCATTGTAGGAACATATAAATATTTTGCCATGGGAGATATTTTCAATGTTTTCTTATAAGAATACAAGATATTTACAGTACAATGAATTTATATTATTTTTGAAGACAAATTTACACACATTTTTCAAACGAAACTTAGAAAGTGCTTCGGTACTAAAAGTTTCTTAATTTTTCACAAAATTATTACTGAAAAGTTTAAAAGTGTTCAACAAAGCAATTCTTGTTGATTTCTTGTAGGACTCCTCTACTTGATACACTGACGACTAAATTCATTGTTAAGGCTATGTAATAGTTTTCATTTAGAAGTGTTCTACAAAGCTTTTGTTGTCGATTTCTCGTAAGACCCCAGTGGATACACTGACGACTAAATTCATTGTTATGGCTATGCATTAGTTTTTAATTACAAGGTAGCCTTCGACAATTTTTTGCTGCATCCCAGTAAATACATTGACGACTAAATTAATTGTTAACGCTATGCATTGGTTTTTATTTAGAAGGGTTCTACAAAGGTTTCGTTGTCGATTTCTCGTGAGATCCTAGTAAATACATTGACGATTATAGTCATGGTACTGCCTATGCATTAGTTTTTAAATTTAATGCCTCCTTCAACAATGTCTTGCAGTATCCCAGAGTAGATACACTGACGACTAAATTCATTGCTGAGGCTTTAACAGCCGGTTACCAGTAACTTTACAGTACTTGATTAGATAATATGATATAATCTAATTATGTAAAAGCTGTTATTGTCTTTTGTTTGAATTCGCTGTCGAATCGCTCGTATTTAGGCTTGACAGTCGCCTGCAATTCCGCCAGTGCTTCAGATAAGGCGATGTCGCTTCGTTTGATGTACCTCAAGTCATCTGGCGCTGTTTTTAACTGCGATAAAATTAGGCCAGTTATAATCAGAATTGACAATGATATTTTTGAAACTAGAAAGATTTTAATTACAGATAGATGTCTTGGGCAGCACCCATAGATGATAGATGAATTTGTGATGTGTAATTTATGCATGAGTCAGTAACTTCAATGTTACGTTTGTTAGTTTGTAAAATGCGTTAAATATTGGCTCTGTTTTTAGTTACAATAAATTTAGGCCTGTAGCAATCAAGAACGGATAAAATTGTTTTTTCAAAAGGAATAAATTTAATTATTGATAGATGCGATAACCAGCAGATAATGAGCGTGTGATGAGTAATACTTGTTTGAGTCGAGTCGGCGAAAATGGGTCTGTTACGTCAAGGTTATTTTTGTTAGTGTTTGTGAAATATTCAACAGGTTAGTGTTTTTGTTGTCGCATTATCATTAGTAGCGTAACCATTTCGCAAATTTGCTATTGCTTACAGAAATGATTTTAGATTCGAAGAAGCGAAGCGATGGAATTCTGCACAATGAAATTTTTTTTAAAAATTAAATTGCTTTTGTAAAATTAAAACACAATGAAATTATGTTGCTAAATACTTTCATATTTAGTTGTTATTGATAGATTAGAGTGAAGGTGATAAAAATAATGGTAGATGATGTCTTGGAAGAAGATGAAGCGTTTCGTCCATTGCTTTTAATCCCATAAAATATTCCTCCTGTCAATAACACGTGTTGGAATACGTTCTTTGATTGAATATAATAAGAGAAACTGCCCACCCGCTGTTAATTTGTGTGTTTGCAATTAAGAAAGTATTCACCCAGTGCCAATTTTTTGCTGATGGAGAAGGTTTGAAAATAGTTCTTAAGGAAACATTAATAGAGATTCAATAAAGAAAAATATTGAAAAGGAAATATTTTGATAAATTTATCATTATTAGATTTCACTTCAAATATTTTCTTTCCTTAATGTTTAGTTTCTATTTTACGTTAAGTAAAATTTTGTAAGTAGGTCGGTCAGCCGTAGCCAGAGGCGACCCGAATGCTCATCTTTCAGTAGCTACTAACTTTTCTGATGTCGTCACCACTCTTCTCCTTGGTCAATTTACCACTTATCCTAGTCTTAACTGGTACTCATTGACCGGCTTCGAAAGGATAAACAGCTGTGGTGGCTGTGGGATTCGTAGTTGGAAGTTCCGACAACTTGTCTCGTACCCGCGCTCTCACAGAAAATTTGGTTTCGAAATACATTGAAAATAAAGCTGCTGTAAAATTCGTGTTTGCTTTTCTTCCTAATGTTCCCGTATCTAATTGTTTATTTTAGAATTAGTTTTCAATTAAACAGGTAGCAATTTTGGTTATTTCGGGGAATAATAATGATGTAAAAATATTTGACGAACAATGCAGGAAATTGTTATTCTTAAAGCTGAGATATGGACGATCTGTTTACGGAGAATATATGTTGAAGATCTTTTTGGCTAAGATTCACTGTTCATGATGAACACAATGAATTGACGTTTTATCTGTTTGTTTTTAATTGAAGATATGCACTTTGAAACGTATGTTTCATTAAGAAAGAATCCATAAGATAAATTGACCTCTGTTGTGCAAGATAAAAAGTTGAAAAGTTATTGAAATTTGGACTGGAAGAGTTTGGAATTTGGATATGTTCTCTTGCTTTATAATCGTTTGTGATTTTAGTGTGATGTTGGTAGCTAATAAAGATAAACCGTGTAAGCTTATGATTAAGATAATTATAGCTTTATCTCAACGAATTTGCCTAGAAGTTCGAGTTTATTTGAAGCATTCCCAAGAAGCTATATACAATACGAATTTGAAAGCAATACAGAAAGGGAAATCAGTCAACAACTTTGTTGACGTTTTTTGATGAAATTGCTAACGGTCCGTGATATTTCTAAAATTCTGTCTTTTCGTATTTTGTAAGTAAATGTAAATCTCTACTCTATAACGACAAATAGAAAATATCCGGTGTCTTTGACTGTGTGAAAATAATTGGCTTTAGAGATCAGCGAAAAATTTTTTTCTGATCTGGATGCGTCAATAGAACATTTGAAGATTACTTACTTGCTGAGAAAAACAATGAATCTTTTAAAGTATTCTCTCTGTAAGTTATTCCCCATGAAACGTGTTGACATACATACGGGTGCTAATTAGAATCTTTTGTTTAATTCTATTGTTTTATTTATTGTTATATTGCTCAGTAAGCCAATCAGAGAGCCAGCCAATCTTTAAGACAATCGGTACGCCAATCAAGAGCATGTTTACTGGTGGGAATTGTCATTGAATTGTTTTGGTTCATAAAAGCAGCATGTAAAAATGTACAGCAGCGCAAACGTCAGAAGTGCACTTAGGCAGCAGGCGTCACGAAATGTTTTTTATAAAACTACTTGCTAGGAAAGCAGTTGCAAAATCTTTTGTGGTGATTGTCAGCTGTGTTATCTGAAGTTTCTCACGTATGAAAAATAATGTTTTGTTCTTCAGTTGAAATTTGTCAGTTGTATTAGTCATTCGTATACAGTTCATTAATGTTTGTTTTGGTAACTTTCAGAACATTTAGTGTATTTGGAGGTCAAACATTTAGCATTTTTGTATGTTAGCATCGATGTTATTCAGTGTTTTGTTTGCATGGAATGATTGTCACCAAAGCATCATTAAAATTGCCTTGTTTTTTAATTTTATAACTCTATTGGGCTTCGGACTGGGCGCTTTTTGCTGTTTCAAAATTATTTCTAGATGGAAAATTGAAAAAGAGATATTTTGTTTTTGAAAAACTTTATTCTACTTTAACTGCAGTGAGTATCATTAAATTTTTCAAACTTTTCACATGGACAAAATATGATCAAATATAAAAATCTGAACATGCACACCATTAGAATCAACTCCATTTGTAAATTTTGAATACAGCCACTAAATGTCATGCGCAGCTTCAATTACCAAAATATGATTAAATATAAAAATATGAACATGCACATCTTATATACGATAAGAATCAACTCAACTCCCCATTAGTAAGTTTTGAATACAGCCACTAAATGTCATGCGCAGTTGACTTCATAAGTCAAGAGTCCAGAAAAGTGATCAACCTGCCTTCCCGCGTAAATTTTCATCTTCAGAAACCGTCCTCATTAAACATTGGAAAATGATCATGGTTTGGGTGTGCAATAAAATTTACCTTTCTTCGGTCAGGGACCGTGCGACCGTGCTATTTTCAGGTTATTTTAAATTTCAGCTATTTTCAGGTTATTTTAATGTATTTCAACGACTTGGTATTATTCTGCTATTCGTGATAACATCAAGTTTGTCTTTACATTTCTACCTGCATATTTACACATTTACACAAGCTCAAATTTGCCATCTCGAAATATCGCTTTCAAACATCAATCGTTTTCAAACATCAATCGTTTTCAAACATCAATTGTTGCTTTCAATTTTAAATTCAACAATTTAAATGATTAGCTTTATGCTGATGAAGACAGCTAAAGACGCTGAATACAAAAAGATTTGCATTGACGAAAAAAAGCATAATTCGCATCAAGATTTCTCGGCATTTAGCTCTGGGCGTCTTTTTATTTCAAAAAGAACTCCAGCGTTGCTTTTTTCACAGCGCTGATTTCATTATCTTTTCTTCTACGGAGATCTAAACTCAAAACTGTGGAAAGTCGTTTGATTAATTTTGATTCGCTTTTGGAGATATTTTTAGCGAAAAAATCCTCTTCGTATTTACCTCAAAATTGTTGACGAAATTATGCAAATTTATTCCTCATTTTCGAATTATACTTTCATCATTCGAATCCCATTAGACTGTGGCGCTTTGTCTTTCTAAATCCCCAGAGAGTCAATCGAATGTTGATGCAAGATTCTATTCTTTTGTTTAAACCAATCAAAACTTAAGCCCAAGAAAAGCGAGGTAAAGTACAAGGGGAATTTTCAGAATAAGCTTGCTTGAAATTTAATCTGCTCCTTGAAATTGAATACCAAACTGCAATCAAACGAATGTAGCTTGGCTATTTCTATTTATTAATACATTATTTCAATGATATTGTTTCACCTTAAACTACTGTTTGGTGCCTTCATTGTTTTTTACTGGGTTTTTCAGGTATCCAAGATAAGATCAAAATTTCAACTTTCCATATATTTATTTTATCATTGAATTTTTTTTTTCTCTCACATTTATTAATTCATAAGCATTCACTCGTAAAGGTTACAGAGCTGCGGATTAAAACCGTTTACTTTCTACTTTCCCGAGACACCATCCTTGACTGAGTCCATTCTACATTTTATGTTTTGTTACAATTGTGGTTATCGTGCGCATAGTCTTTTGATCTGCAACTATAAAGCCGCCATGCGCTTTGACTTGTTGTAAAACACGGAATGGAGAACCTGTGGACCTAATGAATAGTAATTATTTAGTGAAACTTTAGTTCATTTACATCTTTGGCTGAATATGGATAGTTTTTTGGTTAAGCATTAAACATACGTACATTATGTACATACCAATAGTTTTTATATACGTACATCGTATATATACCAAGAACACCAACATGATTTGATAGGTAAACATTTGTAGGTAAACATATTTATGCGATTATTTTTGCTGTTCTTTTTCAATGGTCACCAGTATTTTGCAAAGAGTATAGTTAAACCGGGAATACCTTTGGGTTTATGAAAATTGCAATTGTTTGTTAGCTTGCGTACAGACGGTGAAAGAAGCTTGGACCGTCGCGTCGCTCACCATCTGTTAAATTATGGTCTTTATGTAATGTTGTCAGAAATGAAATCTAAAAGTTCAACTTTTCACTGCAGTTCATTCAATCTTTTGCTTTTATGATAAATATAAGAATTTAAAGATGTAAGAAGAGACTTCTGGGATATTGTGAATAAACGAAGAATCGGTAATCAGAGAAACACAGTTTAAGGTTTGCATTCTCTTTGCCCTATTCCGCATTCCGCGTATTAGCCACAACACGGGATCTTTTATGCAACTATACCATTCATAAACTAATGGGTTTGATGGACACAATATCAAATATTTGATCACTCTTTTCTTTAGAACACAGACCAACCTTCATATCCGCTGCGTTTACCAACTATATCAAGAAAGAAGATTTCACATTTTGTATATCCTTGCACCATCGAAGAGTGCTGTTATTCAATTGTAAATCGCTGCGAGAAGCAGTCTGTGTGTGTTTGTTCAGAAAAGCTGATTCAGTGTTGGTTTAGTGGACTTCGAAAGATTTCTTGAAGATGACGACTGACTTGTCTGCAAAAATGAATTGTTTTGTTTTCTCTGCTGTACTAATGATATTTGTCATATCAAATTCTTCTGCTATCGGTAAGTTTTTTAATTGATTTTCTTTTTTTCATATATTTTCATTGCACGTAACATATTTTATTCCATGGTGCTCTATTTCATTCCATACAACGTGTTGGGTACTTTTTATGTATTTTCGTTCCATGCTCATAACATTTTCATTCTTCTATATTTTATATATTGTTTGTGTATTTTGAAACACCCAGTATATCCTGATATTGTCTGTAGGGAACAAAGCAGGCAGGAAATACGACGCAGATGGTATTTTTGAAAGTGAATATTTTTCACCAAGAAAGCATTTGCTATGAAACTCTGAAAACTTTGCTTATTCGGTTTAAAATAAACAAACATATTTTTCCGTTAATTGCTATATATATATATATAACTGAAAATGTATCATTTAAGTTGCGAAAATTAGTGCTTTAAAGCAGCCGCTATAAAATTATAAAATACAGTTAGCCGTTAAAAAATTGCTTTTAACGTTGAGAAAGAAAGTTACAAATATTAAAAAACGTTCAGTGCAAAAGCGTTGCTAAGCTACTTGATCAGCAGTATTAGTCACTCTAACTTCTGGCATTACCAATTAGTTTATGTTATGATAACAGTTTTACTATCTAATACTTTTAAATACAAATTGGATAGGATTTTTAAATCTGGAATGCGTATTTTGAACCTCTTTAAACTTTGAATTCAACATTATTGATCAACACGGCTGTCCAGATCTTTGCGAAATTATTATTCAGCGTAAACTATCATATTCTTCACAAATTTAACCAGACTTTCTAGGACAGTCATGGGCATTAAGAAACGTGAGTTTTTCCAGTGTCCCGGTCGCACATACACATCACGGGTACAGGGACACACACAGATCACGGGTACATGGATACGGTGAAGAATGACAACTCACGCTTCTTAATGCCCATGTGATAGTAAGTATACTGGGATGTGCTGAATACAACCATGTACACATATAACAGTTGATATAACTACTTTTTATTTTGATACTTATTTTTGACGTTGATGATCTACAAGACTTTCTAGATCTTTGCAAATTTATGCAATTAGGTTCAAATTTTTATGATACAAAAAGGCTGGCCAAACTTCCAAAGACATAAAGTATACTGGGGTATGCTGATATGTAGAAATCTTTGTATAGAAGCATACCGTAGTTAAGCAAGTTTTCAGTGACTCCTGTAGCTCAAGGGCTTAAGCCATCATGACTTGTTTGTGAACATTGACTATAACGACAGCGAGAGATACACCCACCCGAAAATTGATTTGGAAAAGATTTTTATTGATCTTACTGAATTTGTGATTTATCCATTTATCTTTTTGGAGATAAATGGATTCGTAGACAGCGAAAATGCACTAAAAATCTGTTTAATGGCTTGATGTAAGATGAATAAATGACCAAACTGGTCGCAGAAGGCTTGAACCATGGTGTGACTGACTATAGAAAGTCTATCTGACCATGCTATTTGGTCTAACAACGTACGTAAGACAGAAAACTGTTCAAGCTAGTCGAAGAAGGCTCAAAAGATCGTGACTTGCGAGCATAGCATTGACTGCAACAACAATGAAATAAAAAGAGAGAGGCGGCCATGTGCTGGTTCTTTCAATTGAAGGATCGTCGGTAGATGGCCAGATAGAGGATTACTACAATTCCTCACGCTATTCTTGTTTATGTTTTTAAATCTTGTTTGTTGTGTTTGCAAGAGCTTAGTCTAATTGCAAGCTTTGCACCAACCGTAAGAGCTATCATACGTTTGCAGATTTCTTTAGCAGACCAATGTCAAAGTTCCCGCATGAAGATGTGAGTCTTTGATTAGCAAACAATAAAGTATTTGTTGTTTTTATCAGCAAATATGTAGCTCACTACAGACGCTGTCTTGTTGAACAACGGTTTGCCGAAATATTTGCAGCTATAAGATGCGAATCTAACCTAACGTATCTTGTAGTTATTTTTAGGCAAGATTTTTTCGCGGCACTTAAGTTCTTTGCAATATTTTCTTTGCGATTAAATGAGATTGACAGATTGAAACTTTATTTCCTTTTGGGATGAAGATTTTATAAAGACCAACTTGAGATGGATACTTTGTTTTAACTTTTTTTCTTTTTAAACAAACCTACCTTAATCCTTATTAAATTCCCGTAACATTAGTTGTTTAATTTATGTAATGTATCAAACATATCTAATTTTTCTAATTTTGCTGCGCCAATTTAAAATGCGCGAGTTTAGCGAATTTAATATGGAAACGCAAACCCAAAAATACCATAATATGGCGTATTTTGTGATTCAATTTTGCTGCCAACACTTTTTGTTACCATTTCTACATTTCTTAATATTTTCCCAAAAATTTAAGATTTCAAACTTTTAGACCAAAATTATGCTATCGAAGTCGAAATCCCATACCTCAAATATAGGATACGCCCCCCAACCCAAGTCAAGTGGTACTGCCCCCCCCCCCCTGGGCAAATTTTAGCTTCTTGTATTGACGACGCTCGCATTGACAATTGTAAAGAAAACACAGACATTAGCTTCTTTTATTGACGACGCTTGCATTGACAATGTAAAGAATACATTGAACTTGATATGTTCAAGGTTGAGCAAGGTGTTATTTGAAATTTCATCATTTTTGAAATAACATATGTGCGTCATAATAAGACAGCGTTAGACAGTGTAGCATTTTCTGGTGACGATTAGGATAATAACCTTGAAAAGTAGCTTTTGTGAATGGTTGTATCCACATGGGTCTGAAGCTAACATGCTTGAGAAGCATGCATTAAAGCTCTACCAGCTACATGTGGCTTTATAGAAATTGCAAAAATTGAAAAGGATGTTCTTTTTACTATATAACAACGGCATAGTTTTACTAACAGAAATATGTCATTGTTATTATTATTATTATTATTATTACGAATGGATGAATTAGAGCTTCCAACGAGTTTTGATGAGTAATTGTGTTTTTACATTATTTCAAAAATTGTATTGGGATTAAGAGCGTTACTGGTATAACCCTATGCATCGTAACTGAAGTTGTAAGTAGTAAGGCAATATCTTATCTGAAGTTTTAAATAATAAGGCGATTTTGACATAATATTGTAAATATTTAATTTATAGTATACGGTTGTACAATAGACTACGAGAAACGAGCAATGATACGTTTGAAAAACGATAGGGGTAGATGCGCCTTGTCCCAATCATCTGAACTCGAAAAGGCGACATAGTATTTACCGACTACTCATGATTAAATAGCAGTATGCTTTGATGCAATGGAGGAATTGTAATTGAACAGCTTGACATTTCCTTGTAACCATAAAAGGAGCTTCAAAGTCGAGCACAGACAAACTAATAAAATGGATAAATAAGTAATGCAATGGATAGCTCAGTATTGAAATGAAGTCTGATTCCATTTAGGTTTTGATACAAAGCGGTCAAATGCTTACTGGAACCAGAACAGGAAGTTTCTAGACTTTGCAGGAAATTTTGTTCTTCTAGTTTTGTTGAGGGCTTAAAAGAGAATAGTAACTAAGATAACATTGGATGCTGATAGACGAAATAAACATATTGCGGCTACGAAAGAGACATGCAATTAATGGCGGACTGGCCCACCGCTTTATCACTCTATTGACCAATGTCCTGTGTGTTTCCTTTAAGATTTGGCAAAATTGCCTTTTATTGGAAATGGCTGACATTTTTCTGGAAAATAGAAGCTGTTGAGTAGAAAAGAGCTCTGGCTGATTAAGTGAAGAGCCATTTCTGCCACTGTGTAAAATAGTGTTTTTGGCTTTTCATAAATCAAAAACAAGAATCAGTAAGGCATATCTACGCAATTAAAACAGTTAAAATATGTTTCATATTAGATTTGCAAGAAGTTCAGAAATTTTGTACTAATCATTAAAAGCACTGATAAAGTTCACATCATCAAGGTTAATTCGTAGTATTTTTTATTTTACTTTTAGTTCCGTCGACTAACAGTCACATAATTTTGATTTACAATAAATTGAAAAGTTCTGAACAAGCATTCTATCGACCTAGCATGAGTGCAGACTGAACTATAACTGCCTGAAAATTTGCTTCAGGCAAAAACAATGGCTTCTGCACAAAGGCTATGCCAACATCGATTTTAAAATTTCACGAAATTTCTGTTTTTCATTTTTATGTAGTACAGGAAACATATGTAGTGAGTGTAGTTTGTTTCCTTACTTCTGTTGTTTGGGATTCGGAAACAGGACGCAGTGCATCTTGGGAAACGTTCCTGGTCACGTTTTTATCTTAATCGTCTTTTATGTTAGCCTGTAAACAGGGTGTCAAAACTCGTGAAATTATTTTTTCAAGTGTTATTAAAATGGCTAATTTTTGGGGAAAACAGCCACATGTTTTATTTATTCATAGCCTGACAGCTTTTATTGCTTTTCATTTGTTCAGAGTTATTGTAGATAATTAG
Organism: Phacellophora camtschatica; assembly: GCA_036873815.1. Lineage (NCBI taxonomy): Eukaryota > Metazoa > Cnidaria > Scyphozoa > Semaeostomeae > Ulmaridae > Phacellophora > Phacellophora camtschatica. The sequence goes on from JAYJMH010025212.1 coordinate 13,779, forward strand.
TTTTCATGAATTATAATCATCATGATAGCTGATGTATTAACGCAATTATCAAAACGCATTTTTGGTGTTAATAAGTTAATATACAATTTAATAAATTTTGATTGCAGTTATTTTCATATTAATGTGTTAAGCAATTTTAGGTGGAATTGATGCTTAGTAATATCCGAGCACAAATTCTGGACTTGGCTATCCCAACTTTTTGGACACCTTGTTACACGGTCACAGTATCGCCTTCCTCCAACGCCACCGCTTAGACTTGTGGCACGGTCACAGTATCACTCCTCCCTAACGCCACCGCCTACGTTTTAGAAACGAATTACGAAGCTTTAAGAATTTGATCGAAACGAGGCTTTAAGAATTTGATCGAAACGAGTTTTAAACGAGCTTAAAGAGTTTTATTATCGAAGTTCGAATTTTGCCGTTCTTCGAATTTCGATTAAAGTCCACAGATTTTCCTTAATTTCTATAAATCGCATTAAAGTCTTGGCTTAATTACGACGATTGTAATAATGATGAACTTGAATTTGAAGTTTCCTTCAATTTGAAAACTTCAGTTTTAAAATTCTCTGAGGTAAAAATTTAATTTTTCAGGTTGGTTTCAAAACAATTTGTGATATTTTATTCAATTGAAATCAGGAATGATTTCTACTAGAGTTAAACAAGGGAGGCTCTAATGGTAAAATAATTCGAATGCAATAACGAAAAGAAAGAATTAAACACTGCTTCACTTTCAGCTCCCCGCCCTACGACCCCAAGAAATCATCACTGACCAGAATTATTTATCAACTATTTAATGATTCAAAATATGAAATGATTTTCGAACTTTTATCATTTTTTTTTATCAATTTTTTTATCCTTTAACAAGGTATGTTGCAAAACTTCCTTACTGTGGTGTGAATTTAATATATCTTGTGATAAAAACACTAAGTATTGGATTTGTTTGGTCGAAATTTTATGAAAATCCGGATCGTTTTGGTTCGTTTGGCTAAAAAGCGGGCAGTTAGCAAAAAACCCACAAACATCAAAAATCAATTCCTAGATTAATTTAGGCCAGGGTTAAACGTCGCACTTCTCATGTGCTGAATCTAATATTATTGTGTTCGACTTCAGCTCGACATTGACAAGACCTTGAGATATATGTCAAGCCCAATTGTGTCGATCCTAATCCAAGAGACAGGATTGAATTGAATCGATCAGCAGAAACCAAATTGTAACTGCTATAGACAAAATAAGCGTACGTTAGGTTCGGCACATGAATAGAAACGACGTTTAACTGGAAGTCATGCTTTCGCCTCAAAGTTCGACAAAGTCAGTGGCTGCAAATTGGCTACCGCGCTTTATCAAAACTACCGAACCTTATTATATTTGTGAATAAGTGACTGGTGATCTTTGCTTAGCCAATCGAATAACTCTATTTTTAGCTTCTGTAATTTGATTGGTGGGACGAAAAATGGTTTTCTTTTCTTGTATGATTACTGTGTGATTACTAGTCGCTAGTTGGTGTTCAGCAATTCAATTCAATAGCCATGAAGCGACATGTGTAACTCTTCTTGTTATAAAGACCAACATTTTATTACATCATACAGTTATTGATGTTTTAATAATTCAGTATTGAGTAAAGTAATAGTTTATTTGTCGAATTAATGCTTGTTTTTTGCACATGTAAAGCATAAATTATAAAGAGAATGAAAATAATGAAAATGTTTTAAAATAAGATTGGACTTTATTTTCAAATAAACTTTCAAGTGAAACTTTGATCTTATTGAAATTGTTCTCAGTAAAATGCAACTGCAAGCCTTTTAGTTTTCATGTAGATTTAAGTTACGTATTATTAGTAATTTATATTTGGATATTATTATTATTATCGCCATCCTTATCGTTCTTTTCATTATTATTCATTCGTTATCGTTATTTCATTATTATTTTATTCCTGTTGTTATTGATTTTCTCTGTAACATCTCATTTTCTTGAAACAACTTCTCTTTAGGCTTTTTTAAAGAATCTTGTCAGCTAACCTAGCGAAAGACCTTTCGGAAATTCTTCAAAATTATGGTTTCGTAATGCAATTGCAAATTATAAGATGGCTGATGTTATCACTCTTTTCTCGTGTAAACATTAAACCATTCTTGCCAACCTTTTTGAAAGAGTCATAGCATTATCGCAGTGGTCTGAATTTTGTCTTGTGTATTCCGTATAAAAAGAATTTTTGGGGTGACGAATAAATGAGAGAATTTACCAAAGGAAGGAGTGGTAGGAAATGTATTTACATCAAATTAATTTGTTGTCCTTCCTTAGGGTATCTTCTAAATGATCTTTTCAATTATTTGCAATGTTTTGAATGGAATTCATATGACTTACGTAATTGATGTGGGAAACACAGATCAGTTTTAATTAAAGTAGGGTCTTCTTATTCATAAACTTTATTTTCCAAATGCTCTTTTCATAATTGTTTATAACTAAATGAATGAATCATATAAGGATTGTGGGAAATTTCTCTTGGTTTTCAATTAAAATAGGGCATCAATGTTCATGAATTTTTGTGTATCAATGTATTGTATTGATTATATATTCTGTGCAAACATATTTTCATTCATACCTTTTCAAAAGGAAAAGTAACTGTAACCCTTTCTTAGCTTTGCGAAAGAGGAATGGCCGTAACACAAAATCTGTTTTTTGTTTCAGTGATCGTGAGACTGCAAATGTTTTCTTAAATTTTGCATTTACAGATTAGAACAGCTTTTAAATGATCCATTGCTTACGAATATTAGAAATAGAAAGTTCATATTTTTCATAAAATATACTTTGTTTACCGTTACCACAAATTTTAGCTTATTTTTCAATACAATAGATGTGCACAAAATCTCTCTTTATTTTAGAGTCTTTTTTGCACCGTTAGTTTTTGTGGCACTGCAGCTTTTTCTTAAGCTTTGCATTTACAGATTATAGCAGCTTTTAAATGATCCATTGTTTACGAATATTAGAAACAGAAAGTTAGTATTTTTCATAAAAAATACTGTGTTTTCTGCAACCACAAATCTTGTCTTACATTTTGAACTGAGTTCAAGTGAAATATGTAAGCCTTTTTGTTTATAAATGTGTACGCAAATTGGATTCACAGAATGAAAAGCGATTATTATTTTCTCCTCATTAGTAATTTCACAAAATCATTTTAAGATAGAGGTGTTTGAAAATACATTAGAAATTCCTCTGTAACATCTGAACAGAGCATAGTTTTGTTTTTGTATTCAAAGTCACCAATAGAAAGGTTTGAGGGAACCCCTTTATTATACCTATTATTAAGGATTAAAAGTAATTTTTATTTACGCAGGCCCCTGAAGTTAGCAAGTGTAATTTGTATTTACTCAGGTCCAGGGGGTCTGTGGACAGTCCGGGGGTCTGTTTCCCCCTTCTCTGTGGGTCTATTTGCCCCTTCTCTGTGGGTCTGTTTGCCCCTTCTCTGTGGGTCTGTTTGCCCCTTCTCTGTGGGTCTGTTTGTCTTCAGATTGTTCTTTGGTGCAAACGTCTGGAATGATAGGGCACCCCGTTTTGAAATCCCCACCCACCCCAATCATCCGAACCGAACTCAGCCCCTGGGAATAATAAGGTACAGGTGTACAAATTTTAAATCTGTTTTTGTTTCATTATTGAAAAAATCACATTGCAAGCATTCGCAAAGAATTTTCAGATTTAATCAATAATTTTTAAACAGACCTCGTGTCGTACACTTATTGTTTACAGTTACGATGAATGGGCTAAATGTAATAACAGATATCAATAGGGATAACAAAATCTCTTTTATTTTGTAAAGTTTCTTTTGGAATTTACTTCAATAAATATTTTACAAAGCACGTGTTTCTTATTTGTTCTTGTTGTCATATTTTTATTTTATTAATTGGTTTTATTATTTGTAAGGTGCTCACGTGCTTTGGATTGCGACGTATTCTCTGCATTTGTCTGCGCTCACCTGCGTTTTACCTGCGCTTCAATATTTTGTTTCTGAGATTTATGGTATAATGGGATTTACCAACTTGTTGCCCTCCTTTTCTTTCAAATGTTAATCAAGTTTACACAAATTTTATTTTAATTAAATTTACAAATTAAAAATGTACAATTGAAAATGTACGATTGAAAATGTGCGATAGAAAGTGTACGATTGAGAATGTGCAATAGAAAATGTACGATTGAAAGTGTGCGATAGAAAGTGTACGATTGAAAGTGTACGGTTGAAAGTGTACGATATGTTTTCTGTTGACAACATGCAGTACCTAAGATAACTTAGCAGTTAGTAGTTCACAAGTAACTACAGAAAATATATTTTGCCGACTTCAAAATGCATCTATCTCACTTAAGATTCTTGTCATGCTAATGATAAATGATTTTAATTTTTAGATCTACAATTCCAAATGACTGGTGATAAAGGGCAGTTTTCAAGTCCCAATTACCCCCAAAAGTATCCAGTGAATATGACATGTTTGTGGACCATACGTACTGTTCCTGGGACAAGAATTCTCATTAATTTCACGGATTTCAGAGTGGAGAAAAACAAGAAATGTCTGTATGATTACCTCATATTAAAAGAATACATGAAAGGGAAAATGATGCTGTCTTCGAAGTATTGTGGACATGGATCGCTTGCGGATTATTTAACTCTAATGAACCATCTGCATATTTATTTCGTTTCCGATAAACTTGGAAATGTTGACAAGGGATTTACGGCAAATTGGAAAATCACAGACAAGAATGGAATACCTCTTAATAAAGACAGTAAGTGGAACATTACTTTATTTATACAATCATGCAAATTTTTTATATTGTTGTAATTCTGCTGACTTTTTTAATAATATCATCAGAATGTTTATAAATATTATTCGTGCCATTTTGATTTTGCAGCCACCTTGATTTCTATTTTGCAGCCATCTTGATTTCTATTTTTCAGCCATCTTGATTTCTATTTTGCAGCCATCTTGATTTCTATTTTGCAGCCATTTCGATTTCTGTTTTGCAGCCATCTTGATTTCTGTTTTGCAGCCATCTTGATTTCTATTATATAACGACAGTTTTAGAAACAAACCGTCGCTTTAAATATTCAATATACGAATAATTATTCTTAATTTTTCCATGCAGCAAAGTGAAATTTGTTTAAGTTTGCAATTGTTTTTAAAATTTTGTATGCTGAAGATTTTCTTTGTAATCGAATAGTATGGTAATTTCCTGACACGAATTTGTATTTAAAACTGCTTGAAACTTAGTTTATTTTTTAATGGCGTGTTAAAAAGTCATTTTGTAATTTTGGAAAAAAGCATGAAAAATTATCAATTTAATTTTATAATTTCAGGCATAAGGATTTCTTCAGCCGTACCCGCAGTGAAACCATGTCCGACAAAAACAATAACAAAAGCTACCATGCCTTGCACTTCAATTCGTTTACCAGCAACAAAAATCAGAAACGGGGTTAAGTCTGCAAAATGTTATTGCGAGAAGACAATAGCCAAAGTTATTTACACAACAGTAACAAAATATGGAGGCAACCCCCTGGGTGTTAAACCAACTCCAACGTATGATGGGATACTGACATCGTCTTCAAAGAAGTCAGTTCCTGGAAACGGAAGTGGGTGTGAAAATGACGTCACGTACGACAAAAGAAGTAAGAATTTGTTGTTATCTTGGATTTGTTTTTTGTGATGAATTTTCTTTGCCTTTTAGTAATTGTATTGGGTGGTATAATTTTGTATTTTAAGACAAGGATGATTTCTTTGAGGCCTACTTTCCGTTTTCTTCATCTGTGTCTAAAAACAAATTTTAAGTGCACAAAAATCCAGGATAGTATAGTTTATCTAGCCAAGAAAGGCTGTTCTTTACGAGATAACTTGACATGATTATAGACACAAAAGACACACATTAATTTTTGTTTGTTATTATTTGACATACCCCTTTTTTCTTTTGGTTGCTTGTTGCAAAATCTGAATTTAATATTAGATTCTTTCTTAAGAATGCTAAGATGTTTCTTTTTACAATGGATATATATTTTAAGCCCATTTCTTGTTTGAATTTTGTTTTAAATTTTATATTGGAATCCATTCCTTAAATTATTTATTGACAGGAAGATTTCAATGATTTTAGGCTTCAATAAGTACTTTTAGGCTTCAAGATAATTCAAAGCTGTTTATTCCTCTGATTAAGAGGTTTTCTTGACTGAACGTTTGATCATCCTTTTTGTTTTGTTTTGTTCTGTTTACTGTACTTTTTGTACTCTTCTCTAAGCTTGTTTGTGCTTGCGGTTTTTGGGTTACGCTGACCTAGAATGGGTTTTCCATAATATATTACAGTTTTCATAAGATATAGCAACGCTTTTTATACATTTTGCTAGTAACTATTCTCATGTTGGTTGCTGGGGCTAGTCTAACTACATTTAGGCCTTTATGGGGCATGTTTTCATAGCTGAGAAATGGATCATATCTAGGCTAAGTTCACACTGATCCGTATTCTATTTCTATTTGTTTTTGCTGGTGAAAATGCTGCTCGTTCACGCTTCTCCGTTTTCAGATGAATACCCCATGAATACGGTAATGATCCACACTGTTCCAGCAAAAATTTGTTGTTAGCGTATTCCAATGTCTCCGTTCTTTGTGTTCACACTGAAAACCGATCGTATTCAAGTTGGGGGCTATTTCTGTTGGCGTATTCAAATGTCTCCGCTTTTGGTTTTTTCAAAACGCAATATTTTCAAATTTATCCGTATTTGTCCGCGTATTCAAAAAGCTCAGTTTTCAAAGTGAAGAAATGTAAACGCGAGGCAAAAACAGATTTATATGTTTTCGTATTTATATTTTCATATGAACACGGAGCAATGTGACCGGTGTCTTGCTTGACTTATCTTCGTACTGATATTGAATTTTTTCTGGGCAAACGTGGCGAGTGTATTTTCATCATCTCTTGATGCATAATCCTATATTCGTTTGACTGAATTAGAAAATATAAAATGAAATCAACTTAGATAAGCTTGGTTCGTTTAGAAAATGTCAATAAAATTGGATTTCCTCACAGACAATGATAATTATTTTATCATATTTTGTTACATTTCATTGTCTTTTCTTCAAGCATGTAATCTGTCTATAATAATTGGATTATTTCGTAGGACTTATTATGAAAGCTCCCCTCCTTCTGTTAGTATGCAATCTATAAAATGTTATCTTTAAATCTTACAACTATCCGATTGTGGGTTTACAAATATGTTTGTTTTCAAATTATTTCATTAACAAGTAGTAGTAAGATTCAGTTCTCAGGTGGAGGGTCAAACATACGTACGTACCCTAAATTTCCGATGGATGCCCAATTTTTCCGACAAAAGCCCATGACAATTTTGCGACAAATTGGCGAGCTCTGTCCGCTACACCCCCTTGATTATAAACCAAAATGAAACAGGTTTTTAGAGGCAAGAAATCTTCGTAAAAATAACCACAGTAGACAAAAGTAGGTGAGGCCGTTTAGCACAGCTTTATATTTCAACAACGAACCATGGGCTGCAAGAAATGCGAGATGCTGTTCCCTAATCCCTTGTATCCCTGTGCCATGTAAACGTGTGAACAACAACAACCTTCACGGGTACAGGGACACAGTGAATAATAATAATAAAATGCTGTAAAACAACAACTTGAGTTTCTTAAAGCCGACGAATGAACTATTGAATTGAAATTTGACGATCTTTTAAAATCACAGTTTGAACGTTTTTTAAACGTGAATAAATGAACGATAAAAGCAACAATAATTTGTTCTTACAGGTGGAGACTCAAGCAAAAGAAACAGAAATATTGTCATTGCGTTTGGTTGTTTGCTATTTATACTTATTGTTGCTAATATCATTTTGGTTGCTGTTATTTGCCGAAGAGACAGTTCTGGGTACGATTTGTTTATTAATTTTTTCATAAAAGAACGTGGCCCCCTAAACGTTTCCTTTGTTTATAACTTTTTGAGCAAGAGTAATTGAGTAATTTAGCATTTTATGGCAGCCTTACTGTGGCGAGATGCTTATAAAAATGTGCGAAATGGGCGTGGCCCGCGATGAAAAAGGCATGGCCCAAAATAATTCAATTTTGTTTCATTTCCTTGTCCCCCCACTCCCAACAAAGTTGGACTTTGTCACTTAGAAGGAACTTAAGCCGATATTTTGAATTTTTATGACGAAACAAGTACCTGAACTTTTTGGATTTCAACCACACCTTCCTGAGCATTAAAATTTAGATACTTTGTTTAATTTTATGCAATTTACTTTTATAATTATAATAAACAAATTATCTCGTATGAATTTAGGGGCTTTTTTATGGGCAAAATCACCCCATCTCCCAGCCCATAAGGTGAGAGGTGAGATCCCACCTTCCTATACGAACCTTTGTAATTTTAATCTTCACTATGCGAGAGGTGGGATCTCACTCAAGCAGGATGAAATTTTCCGTAGGTGGGATGAAAAAGTCAGTTGTACGCATGCGTTTATTGCAACCTTTTGTTTAAATTTCTCTCATCTTTCAGCACTTATTAACCTGGAAGGTGGGATGATTTCTCATATAAACGAATGTTTAAATTTATCTCACTTCTCAGCTAATAGCCTGATAGGTGAAATTATTTTTCTCACATAATAGACAGGCCCTAAACAAGTCTTTAGTATTATACTTAGTTGATCCTAAGTTCTATTATCTCCTTCGATTTTGTAGATATTCACTTTACAACATGAAAACCTGTTTGCCAAGGAAAGCAGCAAAACCGAGGTCTGTTGAACATTTTTACTCGACGGGGCCAAGGCCAACGCTACGCATGGTTGACGGTGATATTGTTGTTGTATCTAGCAACGGAAAAGTTTCCCGACATCAAGCTCCGGGGGACCAAACTACTCTAGAAATATCAGATAACGCAAATCATCAAACTCAAATTCCTTTAACTCAAACAGAAACTCACACGTTGACGAATGAAAGACGACCCCCTGAAATACCTTTTCATCTGATACCTCCTCCGGTAGGACACTGCTCAACGATCAGCTCCGGTAATTTTTTTCGTTTGTTTAGCATTTCAAATTTTCATATTTTCATACTTGGAAAAATGATTGTTAAAATCCTAAATCTTAACATCACAGTTACCAGTCACTGTTTGTGTCTTCAAAAACACATTCCGAAATTGATTATAGATAAATCATCTTTCCTTTAATTGAAATTTTATTACATAATACTTCAAGTTTGATTCAATATTTTCTTGACATATTTTATGATTAATAACATAGACTTCAAAACATTTTTAAAATGTGAATATATTATGAGGAGGAGTCAATTAAATGTTGTTTTTTTTTAATTACAGGAAACACGAGTGCGTTACATGAAGATTCATCTAGTTGCTCAGATATGGAAAGTGAATTTTTCTGAATAGAATGTGAAATGAAAATTGTAAAAATTGTCCATAAATTGGTGCTACTGTCATTGTAACAGATATGTGACAGGTTAAAGAAAAGTGGTGCTTTTTGGCATGTGGCCATCAAAATAAATAGGCTGCTTATTTCAAATCTTCCATTTCGAAAACCCATCATGATGAACTTCGAAAATGGATAATTGCTTCAGCCGATGAGATGTAGAAAAGTTTGAGACGTAGAAAAGGCAATTTAAAAAAGGGAAGATACAATTAATCGTGGTTTTACACGTTGTTGGATTATCAAACACGCTGCTTTACACGCAAATAGTTAGACTGTTTGTGAATACAAATTAGAGATAGCTGGCGATTTGGAAATGAAAAGGGATTTCAAGTTTGGAATATGGCCGACTGCAAGTCAAACAATGGGGACCTGTGAAGGGTACAGCTACGAGTCATACCCTAAGAGAAGGCTAACCATTACCATCAGTGAAAACACGCCACCGCAATTGAAAAAGGTCTGAAGGCTACAGTTTTTAAAGCAAAGGCCAGTTATTTTAGAGAATAAGAGTATATAATGAGTTTGGAGGTGAGAGGACAAAATTTAAGGGTTCCAAGGACAACATGTTATTGGTTCAAAAGACGCGAACTTTGAACTTTTACAAACAGGCTTCAAAGGACATTTACTGGAGCACTAAATAATATCATTGTTTTATTGTTCTATTGTTCTATAAAATTGTGGTATTCATCTAAATAATAATGAATATTTTTAAAATTTAGTTGAATTAAAGGAAATAATGAGCAATATGTTAATATTTAACCCTTTCACCCCGAGAAGGGCCATATGGACCAATGACAAACAGCATTAAACGTAATATTTTCAGGAGGTAAATTTGGACAGAACTTTACGTTAGTTTAAGATATTACAAGGTGAGTTAATTTTTTGCATTAAGTTGGTTTGCACGTGCTACTCCCTGCAAAATAAAACTTACAAATGATTTACCTGTTTTGCAGAAATAAATCCGGGCGTGAAAGGATTGGAATAAACCTTTTTCGATTTGTTATGATGTATAATACCTCCCTAAATGAATTTTTGTAATGAGAGGAACTTTCAAACTGTCTTTTTAGTGAAAGTTTAGAAACATGGCTGACTTCAGTTTTACGTGGTGACAAACAAAGTTAATCAAACTTTTTCTCATTTTTGCTGAAGAACGTTTTTCAGCAACAAGTTAAATACGTTTTCAAGTTTGTCAATGTAAACATTTCCTGACGCAAATCAAAAATGCTTTATTCATTGAGTTTTATCAAAGAAATTTTTGCCGTGTTACTATTAAACGCGTTGGATCATGTTTTTGTACATCTTTGTTTACTGTTAAATTATTGAATTCCATTGACGCATAGATTTTATTTGGATTTGCAGGGACTTAATAATTGCTTTATTTTGGTTTTTGTTTAACAAGGTGTAATGTGACTTTCAACAGATCAAAAGACAGCAATAAATTGTGTTGTTAAGATTAAATATATAACTTGCCCATTGCTGTGTTAAGTTTTTATTTTATTGCAAACTTTATTCGTCACCAAATGTTTTGTCTAATCATAATCATTATCTTCAAAAATTCATGACCTATTCCTTTAAACTTTCGAACTAATAGACCAGTCATTGAATTTTGGGAGGAAAATGAAGGAAAAATTAGAGGAGTCTTGAAAGTTTTAGAAACTTAATTTTTTGCCGTCAAAAAGGGGAATCCTTAAAAAATAGTTGACTAACAAAAGAGGCCTGCATTAAGGGGTCTTGAAATTTTCATGTCAGATATATTAATCCTCGATCCCCCTCACCATATTCAATGACCTGTCCCTAATGATTTTTAACTTATGACCTTTGAACGTTTACGCAATATTAACCTGTAGCTTTTGATTGTTGACCTCGACAGTTAAATCTTACTTCATAGATAGTAGAAATACAAAAATAAACTTGCAAATAACAGATACTCATTAGATAACAACGCCAAGGCTTTTTTGTTTGTTAATTTTTGGTAATTATTTTAGTAAGTAGTCAATAATGTCATATTTGTAAATACATTTGCTTAGTGAAAGATTTGTACAATAGAAGGAAGATTTTAATTGAAGACCTCTCAAAGTCAATTTTTGTTATTTCTTTGTGACTTTCTTTTCATTTTTTAGAGAGCCTGTTCACAGGCTATCTTTCTGTTTGATTATTGACTTGATCAGTACTATAACATTACATTACCCCCCGTCGTTACAATTTCAATAAAATACCATTAGTCGTTTCCTTTTGTACTTTGTTTCTATGGAAAATAATAGTTAATATTTTACTTTGGAATTGTCACATTTCAAAAATTTAACCAGGAAATGAATTTTCCCAATGAGTTATTAATGAGATTTTATTTGTTAAAGAAGGAAGCGATGTTGTTGATATTCAGGGAAGAGTCACCAAATTTATAAACATTTACGCCTAAATATATTTTCTGCAAAAGTATTCAGGTCGATTTATGGCAACTCTGGGTTTTGGTTGGAGAACTTGAAACCTGACAAATCTGTGAGTTGCTGCTGTTTTTTCAATCATATATAATACAGTATTTAATGTTTCTGTTTCAAAATTCAATATTGTTTCAAAACCAAAACTGCAATAAGTCAAATAAAAACCATTGCTGATGTGATTTATTTTCATTATCATCAGTTAAAATTTTGTTAATTCTCATTTAGTTCTCTTAAGCCATATACAAACAGCTTGCATTGTGTTTTACTAATTAGAAGCGGTGCAATTCTCAGAAAAGTAATCGATTGACGAAAAGTATCATAATCAACTAGTTTTGCTCCATTTCTGGTTACGAATAAGTACAAATCATTTTTATAAGAAACCTGACTAGGGCTCCATTAGTGAACGTTTCTTACTTTTGGACCATTTTTGACCAATTTTCATTAGTAACAGTTTCTCAATTGTTTATAGAAAGTTCCATGTTTTTACTATGCGCTCTTTTTTCACCAAAGACATTACAAAACTAGGTATATATTGTACATGATAAAATGTCTTCACTGAATCAGACATCTTAATCTTGACTGAATCAAACATCATGTCCACTCCATTAAAATTATTTTCTTATAAAAAAAAACGTGTACTGCACCGCCTTGAGAGAGTGGAATGAAATGTCTGGCATCGCCCTTGCTCATAATAGAATTACTTTTCCTCTTGATTTGACAGCAGTGGAGACTGAAACGAGAAAAGCTGTTGGTTTGAATAGTTGGCTTGAAAGTATCAAATGTTTTAAATTTCTATCTTGATATGCATAAGTACGTTATGTAAATTTGAAGCAAATGTGGTAGATTTTGCAAAAGGCTTTATAGAATATGACATATATCATTCGGTTTATTTCGTTTGTTTGCATTTTGAAAATAACCAATAAATTTGCAGTATTTGTTGACATGTGACAAAAAATCTTCACGTAATTGGCTAAGCTAAATTGTAAACAGAGACAAGTAATGTTGTCTTGTGTAGCATGTCACAAAGACTGATACAGCAGAACACCGCTATCAAGAAACTGCAAATTAAAAAAAACTTAGGGCTCAAAATCTTTTGGAGAACAATACAAAAACAATAGAATATTTGATAAACAATAAAGCCTGATATCGGGGGGATCTACTGTGGATCTACTGTATTAGAAAATATTTATATTCTTCACAGCAAACATTTGCATGCAGCAGATGGGGTTGTTTGTTTCAGTTCTAGTCCAAGAAACTAGAATTCTAATTTAAAAATATAACCTCGTGCAACAATGGCGCAAAAAAGTAAATGTCATTTTTCATTTGTGGTTAATGTCAAAACTCTTTGCTGATGTCATCAACTTCGTTTCAGCAAATGTCGGGCATTAAAAAGATTAGTTCAAAGATCATAGAGTAATACAAAGCAAAATATTTTGCCAAGTTTAGGATGTTTAAAATTGACGTAACTTTGATAAGTGTCACGGTTTCTGAAATTCCAGAGTGTGGCGCAGAAGCAGTAGCTTGCCGAATATTTAAAGGCGTGCTGGTAATCTTCAACGGTCGCTTTGCTCATACTTATATTTATGCTTATAATTCATACTTATCTCTTAAAAAAGGTCGTTTCTCAAATGTCCCAAAAATTCAATAAATTTGTAAATAATGTCTTTTGTTTGCCCTTTCTGTATCATTACTTGTGGTCAAAACGCAATTTCTTTGAAAACTGTCGTTTGTTTTCAACATTCTGTTCACGGTCGCTTTTAATAAAGGGCAAATAAATATTTGTAAATATGTGATTTGGTATTTGCCAGGGCGGCTTTTTTCTCTGTCTGTTTTTATTCTAATTGAAATATTGCACATTTTTTCTTGATAATAGAATCATACTGTGAAAGATTGGCTTGAAGTCCTTGAAAGGAAATATAAAGATGAAGAGATTGAAATTGTTTGATATATTTTTGCTGCAGTGCCTGTTTATAGTTGCATCTAATTGTGAAGGTATATATTAGTCTCTTTATTCGAAATTATTTTTTGCCAAAGATTCAGAAGTCACCAATGTTTTCATGGGAAACATTTTCTTGAATTTTGATCGAAGGCCTTTGAGCCAGAGCAATTGGATGGAACTATAATGGTTTAATTGCAAGAGCAATGCAACTTTAAATTACAACAACATCAAAACATTTTTCTTAGTGTTTAGGTTGGGTGCATGGGGTAAATAGTGCCATCGCAAAATTATGCATATTAGGAGGCTTTCTAGAACAATCTCAGAACAACAAAAAACAAAGGTTTTAAAGATATTGTAATAAACTATCATTTATTTTTAATTATTGGGGTTTGAAACCCCCTCCCCAACTCTCCAATTCCGATGACACAAGAAAAAGGTAGCCTACCGATTCTTTCAAAGAGACAGCTTCCAACAATTTAATTTGGGCTTAATTAACGCCAAATATTAGGCCCAGTTTAAGGCTAGTTTCGGCGTAATTAACGCCAAATATTAGGGTCAATCTGGGCCTAGTTTTTTATTTGATTTTGATTTCAACAATTTGTTATCATATCAAAAGCTTGTAGATTCTTCATTTCAACACCTCAAAAACTACCTGTTAAAATTCGATTTAGTATCTGTTGCTAGGTCAAAGTTTTATTCAAAAGATATTATTTTATATTTAGATTGTTATTTAACCTGTATTATGGTAGATGAATTGTGTTTGAAAGGTTACAATGTTATCTTTGAGATGTGGTATCATATTTCTATTTGCCTTGCTGTCCTGCGAGTCTATTCTGTTGTAGGAGCCTTTAAGTTCATTTTAATTGTTATAAAAAAAAATTATAATAAATCCAAGCTAAGTAAACAAAATAGTAGCGCTCTGCAGAGAAAATACACTGAGTTGGAGAGTTAGAGTCAGTGTTGCCACTCCCAAGTTCTCATTTTCCCCTACTGCGCACGCTTATTTTCCCCTACTGAGGAGCTTGAAAAGCTCTTCTATAGATTTCAGTCTCCCAATGGAATATGACGTAGGGAAACCAGTAGACCATCGATACCCATACCAGTCCTCTGTGGAGGTGGAAGCTTTTAAGTAACCATTGTTCAAGACGTATTTTTCTTCTCTGCTTGTTATACAATTCAAAAACAAAGTTATTTTTTAATCATCTGGATATTGTGTTGCAAGAGACGCCTGCAGGGTTGGTCATAATTTAGGACTCTTTTAAACATGTTCGAGAATAACAACAAATCTGTTTGAAATTTAGCGTTTAACGTTTTAACTTCGAATTATTTGATAATTGTTCTTTAGTGTTTTAGGGCGGGAAGTTGTATTGATATCAGATAATGGGTTGGACGAAATGGTATGTGGTATCATTCAGAATTTTAAAAGAAGTGGAAAAATAAATGAAATATTTAACGTATAATGCCACAACAGAGGTGATTAAAATGTTTGGGGTTTGATTCGGTGTACGCGAACATAAAACTGAGACGAAGTTAATGCAATTGTAATTGGCACACATTTAATTGTTGCTCGACACACATTTAGTAGCTGTTGGATAATTTTTTAAAAGCCTTGTGGTTGAGCCAATTTAAAGAAAAGCGAAGTGATAAGATAGAAGCTAATTTGTCCCAAAATGTGCACGTGCGTATATTAAGAGTTTTGACAATTGGTTCATTTTGAAAGATGTTGATAGTTACGTCATTGATAGCCGTCGAACGCAGGATAGGTACGGGTGGCCCAGAAAGATCAAAGATGTTCCAAATTTTGCGAAGTCGTTTTCGTTTTCGATTTCGATGATTTAGTTTTTGTTTGAATTTGATATATGAGTCTTTGATCTATGGTTTAGTGCCTTGCTTGTCAAAATCTGAGCAAAAGTCACTGACTTATACTCAATGAAACCAAACATAAAGCAAGTCTACTGCTGAAATCTGTTGAAAATACTACATTATGGCTTTGAGAAAGCCACCAACGTTTTACTTTAGTATAGCTGAGGGATTACTCTATAGATTTGAGCAAACAAGGTATTAAACTTTAAGTTGAAGCCTCTGACATCGACATCAATCAAAAACAAAGTTATAAAATCTAAAAGTCCTCCATAGCTGCTTTGCAAACGTGGCGACATTTTCTAGGCCACCCTGTACTTTTTTCTGAAAATGCCGATCTGTAAAACTTTTAATTTGTAGTCGTTTCTTCGAAGAATTGTTAAAAAGCAACTTTTTCTTTCAGAAATTAACTTTGAGCTACATGGTGACAGAGGAGAAATAATCACTGCAAACTTTCCGGATTTGTATCCACACAATTTAACAAGCCGTTGGACTATTCGAGGGCCTAAAATGTCATTTATCCAACTCAATTTTACGGATTTCAGTATCGAAAAGAACAAGAAATGTTTATATGACTACGTTGTTGTTTCAAATGAACTAGGAAAGTCAGCACAAAAATACTGTGGAAATGTCATACCTCCCGGGTATCGATCTACAACTAATACACTTCTTGTAATGTTTGTGGCTGATCTCACGACGAATCAAAAAGGGTTCAGGGCATTGTGGAAAGTTGTTAGAGAGAAAGGTTTATGCATACATTTTTGAATGAAATTTTAAATAATCAAACGCCTACATTATGTAATAGTTTCTTCGTAGATAAGTATGGTTTTTTTTATGTACACCCAGATGATTTATTCTCAACCAAATCTTTTTTCCGTCTTTTTGTGATTGAAAATATTTTCCTTTTTTTTAAGTGATATATTCTTAACTATGATTGTTTTTACTATTTGCAACAAAATTATTTTGAAATCAATTGTCAATAATTTGGATTTATGTTTCCATTGTGGGTAGAATGATGAATGATCTTTTGTTTATTGGTATTCGTTCTTCTTTTCATTTTAGTCCAATTAATTTTTCGTTATTTAGGTTGTTAAATTGAATCATTCTTTATTTTTTTTGTTCTACCCTCTGCATCGGTTGTTCATCGTTTTTTTTTCGTTTCAGATTCTGCTGTCAGCTCAGTCACATCTACAGTCAATATACTTCCAACAAGATGCTACGTTAAAAGCACAATGACATTGAGAGCGCAAACATCTTGCATGTTGAGTCAATCAAATTTTGCCATGACAACTACCGCATGTTCATGTCCTTCATCTTTGAAGACCACGACAAATTCATCAATGAATTTTATTTCAGGCGGAATTGGCTATGGAATACTTGCATATCTGAAAAATCAGAATAATATCCTTGGGAAGGAGAAAAACTCAAAGCTCAACAACAACAACTCCATATCAAAAGTGTGTCCACCGCAACAATTAGGTTAGTTATTACATGTAAAATTTAAAGACCCATTGCTAACCAGCAACCTTTGCGCACCTACAAAACAGCAAAAAACTGCAACAAGATCTTCACATATAGTTTAAACAAATCTATACGGTTCTCCAGTGAAGGATGGATGCAGTAAACAAGCTAACTCTGACCACGAAATAAAGAAACACTGCCTTTTTGCTGATGATAAGTCGTTACTAGGCCAAAACTTACTTTCAGATCATACGAAACTCGTCAAAGCAATGTATCATGGGTAATTTTCGCCGAAATGGCCGCTGGTTAGCAATTGGTTTTTAAGTGTTTTTATCTCCTAAAGAAAATCTTGGAAATTAAATCGTTTTTAACCATAATAAAAACATCACGAAGGGCTTTCCTTATAAAAACTTTTTTTATTAACAGCAAAATGTCACTTTTCACAACCACACTATGGACTATGAAGATAACGTTAGTTTAGGCCGCAATGTACTTCATAAATAGTTTTTTACCTCCAACACCTATTCGCAGATTTATTGCTTAATAACATACGAAATATATATGTCTGTAGTTGTATTAATTTAAGAATGAAAAGTTGCTAGCATCATTATATATTTTCTCTATTCAGAATTAAATTTCATTAATTGTATATTTTGTTGTTGCAGGAACAAATCAAAAGAAAAATCAGAATTTAGTAATTGTTCTTTGTATTTTAATTTCCATGTTTGTATTGGTTGATATTCTTCTTTTCGTGTTATGGTGTCGAAAAGGGCACAGGTAAGTTTTTAAATTGCAATTACAATTATTTCTTTTCTTTGTGTATTTAATTCGACGATTAAGTGATCTTTAAGGGTTTATTTCCTTGTTGTATGGCGAGTTATCTGATTGCTCAATAGCGTAATAATTTGATTAAGCCCCTCCAGTAACACGTCCTTACATTTAATTTGGGGGAGATGCAATGATGTTTAGGTTTACATAAAAATGTTTGTGTTTGCTGTGTTAAAACTCTTTAAAACTTTCAACTGTTTCCATTTTTAAATTAGCCAATAACATCACAGTTTGTTTATCACATGATCATAAGTACTACTAAATGATTGACGACTGTCATCAAAACGTGAACAAATCACGTTGTGAATTCAATATAAGATTCTCAAGTTTTGCATTACCAGTAAATGTTCGTTTGTTGGTTTAAAGTTTCTTCAAATTCTTCTTCTTCACAGTCGAAATCATACAAACGTAATCTTAGTTCATGAAGAAGAAGTTCAGCAAATGGAAATGAAGAATTTTCCTGCAAAGATAACTCAATCTCCGTCGATGGAGTATTCTAATTCAAACTCTGATGTTGAGCTTTCAAATATTGAAATTAAAAACGATTCAATAAACGATATACTTGACAGTAATTGTAATGGTCAACCAAGGTTAACAGGAGGTAAGACATTAATTTCATTTGCTTTGCAAAATGTTTAATTCTTGAAAATGATTCAGTGTGAACCAAAATTTATGATGAAATAATTTATTTTCAGAACATCAAACTTCTGGGAACAGCTTAGATCCCCAAGAGCATGCAAGACTTTTCTCCAATGACAATGAAAGTCACCAAACAGTGCGGATATAAATGTGGAATTTCGAACGTCAAGATATTACTTCATTCCTATAAATTGCTGTACTGAAGCAGTTAAGATGAAATATCATCTTCTTCTTCTCTGTTGGATCACTGTATTGAAAAGTGAATGCTAGGTTGGCAAATGGCTCAGAGCTCAGTACTTTTCCTAAAGCCCGTGGTAGAAGACATTGCATTACTTTCCTGGAGTAATTTTTACAAACTTCCTGGTGTTTTTATTTGAAGGAAAAAACATTAGTATTTTGCATATAGATATTATTTAGAAATTGTAATTATAAAAAAGTAAACTTTAGAAAGCAACAAACATTGGATAGTTTTGTATTTCATTCACGAGTTGCTTTGTTTACATTTTGCAATAGTCAATCAATTCGCAGAATTAATGATCACATGGTGAAAATCATGTGATCTGATTGGCTGATCTCAAAATGTAAACAAACTCACTGCGGATCCAATTCAAAATCATCTTATGATGTACCAGTAACATTGCAGAAAAATGTAAAAATAGTTAAAAATAACATTTGATGTAACTCCGTTTTATAATTCACATGGAAGACATTTGACTGCTGCCTTTAATTTGTTTTGACTTGTGCGGAAATTAAGAAGTCTTTTCTGAAGTCTGGTCTTTTTATTGCGGCTTCCATAAAAGTCCGACGAAACGTTATCGCTGAAGTTAACTTTCGATGTTATCAATTTTCATCAAATCATCAGCTTTAACAATGGATGTAAATGTGTTCCATCATCAGCTTTTGGAAGGGGGGGCAAAAATTTTGGTAGTGGGCTGTGCGGCCGGAATTGGTGCCTTTTTTCCTTCATTTTACCTAAGAATGGGTATGTTTTTTGAGAACATTTACCCAAGAATGTTTGTGTTTTTCAATAAATTCACCTGAGAATGGGTGTGTTTCTAATAAATTTACCTGAGCATGGAAAAAAGATTGACTGTCCACACACCCCTACCAAAATGAAGCCAAGAAGTTAAAATTTATGTGTGTGTGTGTGTGTGTGTGTGATTTTCTCGTGCTGTTTGTCACTAAGGTGTATATTAGGATTTTCCTTACTCAAATTTTAAAAACCTAAAGTAAACATGAATACACACATTTTAATATGTCGTAGCAAAGCAAAGGACATGCGTATTTATTTCTAAATTCATTTGCAAATACAAATAAGTTATTACAATTTTAGCAAAAATCAGTCAACGCGGAGTCTTTTGAGGAATTATCAAGGATTTTAAAATTTAAAGTAAGGCTCCTAAATTCAAACATCTTTCGTTACAATTGAGACGTGTTCAAGTCTCGCTTTTTTTTTGGAGAAAATTTGGCAGGTGAAGCTGAAATTTTAGAATTTTTTATAGCTTTCGGAATTTAAAATTCTCTCCTCGAAGTTTTTCTCACAAAGAAAGAAAAAAGCAGCACTTAAGCAATTTCAACCACAACTGAAGCCTCGATCTTTGTAATGTATGCTATTTTATGTTAAGAAATATTAATTTTAGAAACAAAAAGTGATTTCATTTTTGGAAAAGATCACTGAAGCCAATATTTTATTTCTAATAACACTGGAAAAGCACTTTTTTAGAATTTGACATTTATAATTTGTAAGTAACAGATAGCGAAATTTTCTCTAATTCTCAAAAATTGAATGATGCACTTTTCTCTAATTCGCTAAATTGATGCACTTGACCTGAAGTTTTCTGTTGGCAATTTATTAAAGAGTTATGAGTGAAAGGTTAAAGTTCATTGTACGTTTGTTGTGAAGGGGTCACAGACTGCTAAACCGCCAAGCTAAACGTGTTTGTTTTTTGAGAAATGCCTTTTGAGAGATATCTTGAGAAGCAAAACTATTCAGAATTATAGAATATGAATGACGTGCGGGTTGGATTTCAGTTATGTCATTAGCCAAATCGTTATGATATATTTCTTCTTATTCGGGTGTAATTGGTGACTGCGAGAGTTCAACAAGAGTGTCAGAAAGATAGGAGTTGGATTGTTTTCAAAGAAAGGTTCATGCAAGCCAAGTATTCAAATTGGAGAGACAAATTCATGTTTTATTAAGTAAATAAGTAAATTATATGCATGTAAACTGTGCAAACAGAATTTTTGCCTTTCACCGTGAAGAAATAAACAACACAGAAAGGAAGGAAAGCCAATGAAAAACAACTTCTTTTGGAGAAACACCAAAGATAATAAATAACAACATTTGACATTTTGAGAAATTTATGAAGTCCTTCGACAGGAGCATTAATTTTTTTGAAGTTTCAAAGCCGTTTGAATTGTATTTGAAGCCTAATTTGAACAAAAATTGATTCTTTGAATTTCGAGGTTCAAAGCATGACATTGCTGTTAGAAGTTAGATTTCTGAGAACATGAATATGAACTATTTAAACAGAGAAGATTTTGACAAGATGTTTGCAATTCTACTACAATTCCTTTCAATCGCACATGTTTCATCCGTCAGAAGTAAGTTCACTTATCGTTGTAATTTTCCTAACCTTTGTTTACAGAATAAAATACACGTTTTTTATAAGAAGTCTGGCTAAGGCTCCAATAGCGAAAGTCTTTTAATTATAGACCATTTTTGACCAACTTTCACTAGTAAAAGTTTCTTAAAAGTTTTTTTACTATGCATTCTTTTTTTCAACAAAAACTACAAAAACTGGGGATATATTGTACAGGATAAAAAGTCTTTACTGAATAAATCCATTTACATCATGTCCACTCCATTAAAACCATTAAGTATTATGTAATCTTCACTAAAAATTTCAAACGTTTCTTAGGAATTTTTCATTTACTAATAAAAGTTCCTTAAATTTTCGTGCGTTTCACCAATGAGTTTCTTATAAAGAGTTTCTTAGAAAAGTACGTGCAGTGTTAGTTAGAAGTTAAGTGTGCTTTTTGTTTGTTTTCATTATTTGTTTATAATGGAACTGTGGTGTGGGGTAAAAATGAACCATTTTAACTAAAATCGTTATCATTAATTATTTTTTTTAGATTTTGTCCTCAACATTCATGGTAACTCTGGTTACATCACAAGTCCTAATTTTCCTTCAAAATACCCTTCTAACTTTTCTACAAGTTGGAATATTTCAACCGAACCTGGCCATATATTGACTTTAATGTTTACGTCATTCAAGATTGAATCGTCACCATCCTGCCTGAAAGATTATGTTCAAGTAAAAATTAATTCCAACGAAAAATTAGAGAAATATTGCAGCACTGTTCCAAAATCAATTATTTCAAAGAATGGATGGGCCCAAGTACGATTTGTGACTGACTCGTTTGGGGAAAATATTGGCTTTAATTTATCTTGGATTGCCATAAAAGGTTAGAATTATTATTCTTACTAACGTTAAATTTACAATTTTGGTGCTAAAATAATCAATCACAGGAGAAGGAGATAGTCATGTGACCACAAAGAAATGTCGTGTTTAAGCCTCAAGATGTTTGCCTAAATTTGGCGACAGTTTTTTTTTAACTTTTATGTCATAAAAGATAGGGTAGGCTTAATTTAAAGTTGGTGAAGAAATTTTGTGATAATAATTACAGTATTCATAACTATTATTCATTTCATAGCTGTGCCAAGCCCCCTGCGCCAAGCCCCCTGCGCCAAGCGCAGAAACCCATACCTTGCGAGAGTAGCAAGTGTATGTGCCTGAAACTGAAAGGTTATGAATAACCCGTGTCCCCTGCTGGAAACAAGTCATCTCGAGACTTTCGCGGGCTAGGCACGTTAAATACGATAACTCACTCACTCAACTCACTCACTCATAGATAGAATCTTACCAAACTTTTTAATTAAATCTGTTTCAAATTTCCAGATTCGCATTCACCATCATATCAACTCAAGAATAGCCAAACTGTTGCTTTACAGTCTTGCATTGGCAGAAGTCACGAAATCACCTTTCTCGCAATGGAAACAATTACTTTATCTCAATGTCCGTCACAATTAACATCTGGAGTTTCACAGGGCTCTTTGTCGGGTTCTTATGCTTTTCGTCAAATCAGCAGGACCTCGTGTATTTGCAGCAGCCAACACTCAGAAATTCCTTCTAGTAGAATACCATCAATACCAGCACTGACAAGTTTACAGCCAAAGAAATCGTATTATGATTCGCCTTCAAGAACAATAGTGTCCTCTGAAGAAATTGTATCAGCAACACTGTTCCAGAAACAAAGCATGAAGGATAGCAATGTAGGCCTATCTGTTGCTTCTACCTCGAAGATACAACGTGTTTTTCAAACAACAACATGGTCAAGGGAACGTTTTTCTACCATAAATCATTCTTTGACAAATGTAACTTTGACTTCTTTCGATATGAGCTACAGCAGAAGTGTTTTTTCTTCTTTCAAAAATACATTTTTAACTACTTCAAAATATTTTACAACTAGACCATCTTCCTCGAAGAATTCTACATCAAGACTGCCCTCTTCGAAGAATTTTACAACAAGACTGTCTCCCTCAAATAAACTTACATTAAGAATGTCTTCTTCCATGCTCTTAACATCACGACTGTCCTCTTCAAATAATTTTACATTGAGACTGTCTTCTTCAACGCATTTAACGTTGAGATTGTCTTCAAGAAACACTGCTGTGGCTTCAGGATCTACAAATGAAAATTTGACTGCAAGCACGAGCATGGATCGCAAGAAAAATATGGAATTCAGAAACAGTAATTGCCAAAGCAAAGGTAGGGTTTTTATTCATGAAATATTTCATGTAATACGACGTTTAGGTAATATAACATTTCATGTAATACGACGTTTAGGTAATACAACATTTGTATGTGTGGTGCAACCTTTATTTATGTAACACTACGTTTCTTTAATGTAATACAATTTTATTTCATGGAAAGCAACTTAAATTTAATTAAGAGGATTAGAGGGGTAAAATGGGATCTGAGTTTTGCCTAAAATGACACTATGGGAATGGCTTTTTGCGCTGGGGGCTGGCATTTGATGGACTGGGGACTGGGAATTCGAATAGTGAAAACAATTACTCGGAATGGGATTTGATCACCAACTGTTTATCGACAAAAAGGTGATTGGGATTTCCTGCACAATAAGGCAAGAAAAATGGGTTCGAGGACCCCTCTTTTAGACCCTCTATTAACCATCTGATAGAACGAGAGTAGTCAGTATACACAAGTTTCAAGATTAAAATATTTAGAAAGTAAATTTATTATATTTCAATTTCTTTAAAAACTTATTAAAGTATAGTATTTGTAATTTACAGGAGGTGATGATGGTATACTTCCTGATTTAATCAAACTATTTGCAATCCTACTTGGAATTTTTATGGCTGCAAGTTTGATGGTTGGAATCTTGCTGTTAAGGAGTTTGCGGTAAGCAAATTGTAGAATAGTTATTTTATCTAAGTAGTATTTCTTATAAATTATTTCTTATAAATTTAATTCATTTATTATTTTGTATATTAGTTAAAATTTTTAGTTAAAGTTACAGAGTTTTCAGGTGTTGTTTATTATTGTGAGCTATTTGATTTACATTTTACTATGTAAGTAATTCGAAGGACTTCTATTACCGTACTGTCCGGACCACCGGAATATGAGCCGAAGCCGAGTATAAACCGACCGATTAGACACCAGGACCAGGGGCAGACTGCATCATACAAAAATTTCATATACCAAAATAACTAGATTTGCATCATCATCATCATAATATTTCTTTACTAGAGTGTCCCTATCTGCGTACCCTTATAGTGCCCCTATCTTGATCTTGCTCAGAAATGACATGTCGTGAACTTAAATGTTAGATTCCGACAACGTAAGTAAAGATCAAACTCACTAAAAACTCTCTTGGTACTTTTTCAAATACAAATCAAAAACCAACAAAACGCATCAATACAGGTTATTTGACTCTCTTCTCACATTCCCAAGCTCATGATCTCTTTCTCCCTCGTATTCACTCCTCTCGTTTTATTTAAGCTACGCAGTTTTCATTGTCCAAGGGATGATTGCAGTTCTCTACAGACAAGAACGGCCATGAAATCTGTCTTCATTTTGCATCGTATTGTTCATTGTATTTGCACTTTGGAAATACCCAATTCCTTTTCATATTCATATATATTTAATCAATGCTGATCGGAAAAATTACACCCACTTTTAGAATTTGATTTAGAATGGGATTTTTATGCTGGGATTGGGGAGATACCAACCGTGAAAACAATAGACTGGGAATGGAATTTGATCACTGAAGCCCACCGACTGTATCTCGACAAAAAATGACTGGGATTTTCCTCAAAATAGGAGTAGGAAAATGGGATTGAGGACACCCTCTTTTAAAACTAAAAAATTATGACATTTTAATGTTATTTTATTGCAGGGGAAACAAAATTCATGTTATTCAAAGTTAGCAAGATGAAAAAGGGAGAAGATTTGATGGTTAAATTTTGGATCACAATGAATGAAAATGCTTATACTGTATATTTTTAGATCATACGCTAGGTGATCCGGTGCTTCCATGGTAGACTTGCCCCAAGTCTATCTCTTTTTTAATCCGAGAAGTTTTGTTTTAATCCGAGAAAAGGAGCTGAGCAAACTGAGAAACTAACGAAGGAACGAGAAAAGGAGCTGAAACGTAGGGGGCTGGGGAGAAGCGAAAAAGCTCCTTTTCTCGTTCCTTTGTTAGTTTCTCAGTTTGCTCAGCTCCTTTTCCAGAATTAAAAAGAATTTCTCGGATTAAAAAAGAGGTAGGCTTGGGGCAAGTCTAGTTCCATAGTAATAAAGGGTAAAATGCCTTGGGGGATTCCTTCTTTTCCTGTTGTGGTACGCTTTTCTGGGCTGGGGATTGCAAATTTTCTCTAATTTTCTGGCAGGGAAAGCAGTCCCCCCCCGGGGGAAATGCTGAAACAGTCCAAGGGCAAAGTTTTGACGCTTTTCCTCACCGGGAAATTTGCCGGGGGCAAGAAACGCAGGGGCGCTTAGACACGGGGTGATATCATTAAATCCATTATTTGTTGCTTGTTTGTAACTTGGCTTTTCTCTAAAACTTTCTAAGTGTTGAAAATTTTCTTAATTTGAATCATAATAATAAGAACCATAATATTTCTAAGATTGAAGAAGCGTGCTAAGCATAAATTTTAATTCGTTATTTTTTGAGAAGATAAAGCTGACTTTTTGGAAAATTCTGCGTATACGCCTTTGCGCTTTCCGCTAATTTAAAACAATCAATCAATCAACTATTCATAAATTTAGCGCAAGTTTATAAGAGGATAAAAAAAATAACCACAATACAAATTAGTAACTAAAAATAAAGAAGATCCATTAATACATTTTTCTCATTAGTAGTTTAAGCGTAAGGGTCATCAAGAAAAAATCTACAAGAGACCTATACTTAACGCCATTTTTAGTTTTAAAAATTACGGAAGGGAAGTCTGTGATATTTGATACAGGAAAAAATATATTCTTTACTTAGAAGTTTGCGAGTTTTAAAAATTTTCTGTTATTTTGGAGATTTTTTTTAAACATTGTAATTTAAAAGAATTTCAATACGAGGCTGTTGTGTTGTTGTCAAATTGACTCGAAATAAAATTTAAAAGAGTTTGTGGAAAAGATTGGTGAACATTTTCTTCAATAAAAAGAGCAATTAAAGACTATTTACATTGCTTCAAAGTGTACAAGATCAAGTTGATATTTACTTCGTTCGCAAAGAAACGTTTTCAGAGAGAGAGTGCACTTATTTGATCGTGGCGGAGAAGAAAGAAATGCTAGAGAAAATCTCACCGCCAAACAAACGAAGAAAACACACAACAACAAAGTAAATGACGACATGATATCACTGTGCGTCCACGTAGGTAAGGCACTCTTAGTCAATCGAAAATAAAATAGCAACTAGCAGCATATGATCTGAGTGGAGGGAGAAGACAGAAGCTAAATTACAGATGGATTCTAATGAGAAGGAAAGGGAAAGGTGAGGTTTCTGGGTATAAAGCCCTCATATAAATAATGGCAATCAACTCTCAATTCATCATTATAATATTAATTCAATTGAACTACATTTTTTCCTGGATGTCAGGCACAAAATCTTGATTGAGCAACAGTTATCGAATTGGCCCAAACTGGAAAGTTTGTAGATATAGAGTGTGCAGGCAAGTGAACAATAGATTTTTGACATCAATCCTTTGTTTATTTCATTTTGTGTGGGTAATAATTATGACAAATTTACCAATCTCTTTGGCCAGAGTCTGGGTAATAATCTAGGAATTCTATGCTGTCTCAAAATTTCAAGACTTTGATATTCAACTTTCAAAACTCAAAGATAGCCATGTCCAATGCAACAGTAGATTTTTTCACGATGAAACACAGTTATTGTAACTAAGACACTGGTTTAAATGGTATAAAAAGACAAGCATGCTTTTCAGTTGTTTTCATTGCACTGCTGCTTCATGAAATTCTGTCCTTGATAGGTGAATATTTACTCTGAGATTTGAGAACATTATCTCTAAGATGTCAGAACACTTGCCATTGATTGTCAGAGAAAGAGGCTATCATTATCAAAAAAGGAAAAGTTGGTGCTTTGGGTGTAGTTGCAATAAAATAAGATGTGGTGAAATGCCCTTCAAACTCCCCAACTTCTAAATGCTTACATACATCTCTAGATATAATTTAATTTTTAGATTCATTAGGCTTGAAGCATACATTGTGGGAATATAACATTATTATTTTTTAACCAATTCATTTACAGTGCAGCAAACTTAACTTCAATGGAAGAAGAAGAATCATGGTGGTCATCATGGGGAAAAACACTTGTGGATACGGTAAAGGAAAAGGTACACAATGTTTCTACATATAGAAAACCCATGAAAATGTTTCATTGAGTGTGAATTTTATTGTTTGTGTTGTGCATAACACAATCCTAATTTTCTCAAGCATATTTTGAAAGTAAATAGACCTTTACAGAAATAAAAGTTGTTCTATTGTGTTACATGACTAAAACGTTTAAACTTCAAAATGTCTTTCGGGTCCTTTGGGAGAGAAAGAGGCAATAATAGCCATGCCTAGGGGAAATACAACACTAGCCTTGAGACCAGGTCTATTCTGAAAAGGTCTATTCTCATGAGACCCTGCATTTCTGTGGTCAACAGGTAACAGATTTGAAAAGGTAACACTTTAACAACATATCTAATGAGTTTTAAATGATCAAAAATGAACAAATTTGCATACTCTTAAGTCCTGAATAAGCAAAGTGGGCCAAAATAGATGGGGGGTCTGTCAATTTGGAGAAATTAATATACTGCAGGGGATATGAAATGCTTGGAAGAAATACTCTTTGTTCTCTTTCCTACCAGGAATTCAGAAATTAAGAAACAATGGTTCCTTAAGCTGTGGGGGTCTGGAAAATTTTAAAGGTAGACATCTCCCTCCCCCATTTATTTAGCACTGCAGAGTAATCTTATCAAGAGTATTAATTGGTAGGAATTCTATTTGTATTACTTCTTTGAAAAATATTTCTAGTGAAACAAAGTTGGCTGGGCACAACCAACACATTGTTTGATTTAAAAGATCACTTTATGACAATAAATCTGATTTTTTAGACATCCTCAACATATGAAATGGTTCAAAAGGACCTGTCCGAATTTTATCAAACCATACAGACAGATACGGCCAGTGCTGTTGCTGAAACTGCTACAAAAGTACAAGATCAAATGAAGGTAATTCAGAGAGCATCTTTTCACCATCATGTCGTTATTTAATTTATTATATTTGGCTCTGTATGGATGCATACATTTTTGAAAATTTAGCTTCAAAGTTTAATTGCAGGAGATCAGTATTAGATATTTGAAGTTAGTGTGGAAATCAGGGATGAACGGTAAGCTCAAGAGGAGGGGTCTGTTTGTAGCAACCATCTGCTGTATAGGTCTGAAACATGGACATTAACAGTACAACAGGAGAAAGCTATTGATGGTATATACACATGAATGCTTTGGATTCTGTTAAATGTCAGTTAGAAGAATCACATCAAGAACATAGACCTCTACATAGAGTTTAGGAGAGTTGCAGACAAAATACTGGAAAGAAAGATGAAACTGGTTGGACATGAATAAATGTAATCAATCAGTGAACTAAGATGCACATGAAATCAACATTTTACAAAAGATTTATAACACAGAAAGATTTATTAAATATAAAAGTTAATCAGGTTTCTAGAATTTTGTGGAATTATTGCCTGACGTAATGACACTCATAAATAGTAGGTAGTCAATAAAAAATATATATAATTTTAGCAGCAAGAATAATTTTTAAAGATTTTATATTTACCAGACTACAAATGATGAAGATGATGTGGAACCATCAGCACAAGGCAGCTTCAAACAGGGTGAGTTAGCACAACAAAATACTTTCTAATACTGTTCATCATTTTTGTTTTTATGTAAAAATTAATGCAACAGGCTTTTTTTTCATTTAATGGATTTGTAAGTTTTATTAATGAATTTGTAAGGTTGTGGGCTAAGTATTTTCACAGTTTAACATTTTAAGTTAAAACTTCTTTTTACTAAGAATATTAAGGTCCAGTATTAAGGTTGTACTGGATGTCAAACTTATTGCAAAAAACTTTAGTACAAAGCTCATGTGCACTTCTAGAAAAACTTCAAGAAATATCTTGGGAACAGTTTGAGACATCACAATTTACGATTAATGAGGTCTGAAATTTTTCGTTAGTTGTCAGTGTCTATTGCAAGTAAAAATGAAGAATTTTGTATTCTCATGTTTGATACAAAGTTCCAAAACCAATGTATACATATTAATATTTCTTTACAATTAATTTACATACAGGTATTGCATCATTGCTAACAACTGTTTCAGACAGTTTAAAGACACTCTCTCTTGAGGAAAGTTCGTATTCAAAGGAAAAAGACACTGAAATTTTACTTTCATCACCTGTATATAACAGAAAAGAGGTTTTTTATTATGTATAATTTTTTTATCTTCATTTATGTATATAGAAAATAGTATACATATTTATAAAAACAAGTTTTTGTCAGTAAAAAGTTTGTCATTTTGTAGCAGAGTTGTGAAATTCAGAACTCCTGGAAATACAAAATATCAGGAACTAATCATTTGTAATTTTTAAATTAATTTTGAATAGTTGAAATTGAATCAAAATTTAAAGCAAAATTTTTAAAAAGGTATCGAATACGATTGCTATAACGAATACGAATATTATTAAGAAGCAAGGAAGGCCAAAATACAAATATATGTAAGATATCATGCAACTCCTGGATAAAAATACCTTAACTT